>JADRCH010000067.1:17762508-17908407 GCA_019843965.1 Rhynchomys soricoides | reverse complement strand
TGTGTGTGTGTGTGTGTGTGTGTGTGTGTGTGTGTGTGTGTGTGTGTTTAAAGAGTTATTAGGGAAAAAGTGTGAGGAGGACGCCTGCCCTCTCCAGGCCTGAGGGAGGACGCCTGCTCTCTCCAGGCTTAAGGGAGGACGCCTGCCCTCTCCAGGCCTGCAGTTATCCCAGGATCCTCTGCAGAAAAACCGCCAGCATTTCAAGTGACAATGAAACAAGTTATATTTGCAACACTCTCTTTACAATATGACCTGGAACCCCATCGCTAGATCCAGCCACTGTTAGTTATCTCTTCTATGTCCTCCCTCCAGTCTGCTGGGTTTTGGTTTTGAGTTGCTAGACCTGAGCTCCTGGCCCCCAGTGGCCACCTCTGAACTACACCCCCAACCTCGTTGGCTGTTTTTATGTCCGCATTTATAGCTGTGGTTTGTGTCATCACACAGTAGACATTGTCCTCAGTAAATCACAGATCTGTCCTTCTGAAGGGCTCTTGACTGTGTGATTGTAAGCCTTCAGACCCTTCCTTCCTCGCTCTGGCCCAAGTGCCATCTCCTTCACACTTGTCTTTCCAGAAGGATCCACAAACAATGTGGACAACAGCTGCGACTAATGTGTTTTCCTCCCAACACAGTTTCTGGTGTCAAAAACACTGGAAATAACCTACAGAGCTGACACTGGGGGTGGGGGATGGTGTTGAATAAATTAAAAGGGACAGCTGTCTGGTGGCCTGGCAGGACCCAGAAACCACATCATTAAAAGGCTATTTAATGGTGTGAGCATCAGTCAGTGGAAGGAGAAAACAGGACACATAGAACGGTGTATTCAGAGGGAACCATGTGTTCAGAGGGATCACAGTTCCCTTACAGTCTGGGTGACTGCCTACAAGGTAAGGCGAAAGGTAAGGAAGCACAACGCATTCGGTTGTATACTAGAATCTGCTTTTTCTTTCCTTCCTTTTCGAGACAGGGTCTTGCTATGTAGCTTGACTGGCACTACATAGCTCAGACTGGCCTCAAATTCTATCTTCCCACCTCAGCCTCCACAACGGAAGGGTTACAGGCTGTCCCCACCACACCCAGCTTCAGTTTTCAAGTATTCGGGCATACCATGATGAGCTCATCCCTTCTGCCAAACTTTACTTTTAACGCTTTGGCCAAAATCCTTCAATCCTATTATTGCCCACAACTGTATTCTCCATTTCTCAGAGATGGGCCTTTTTGTTTTGCTTTGACGTCCGGGAGATGCTGGGTTTTTGAATGGTGAGCATCTAGTCTGTTCCCTCCTCTGACTGTTCACGCTTTTTCTAGTGATCAAGCATTGCTTTGCCAATAGGCCAAAGGTCACCAGCAAAACCATCAAGAGATAGTTAAGATGGAGTCTGATAAATCAAGTATAGTGGTGCACACCTTTAATCCCAGCAATCAGGAGGCAGAGGCGGGCAGATCTCTGATTTCAAGGCCAGGCTGGTCTATGGAGGGAGTTTCAGGACTGCCAGGTCTATATAGAGAAACTCTGTCTCAAAACAAAGATGGTGCAGTGATTTGAACAGGTATGGCCCCCGTGTTTGAATGCTTGGCCCATAGGGAGTGGCACTGTTAGGTGGCGGCCTTGTTGGAGGAAGTGTGTCACTGTAGGAGTGGGCTTTGAAGTTATATATGCTCAAGCTATGCTTAGTGTGGCACACAGTCTCCTTTTTTGGCCTGCAGATCAAGATGTAGAACTCATGGCTCCTCCAGCACCATGTCTGCCTGCACACTACTGTGTTTCCCGTCATGGTGATAATGGACTGAATCTCTGAAACTATAAGCCAGCCCCAATGAAATGTTTTCCTTTATAAGAGTTGCCTCGGTCATGGTGTCTCTTCACAGCAATGAAACTAACTAGGACAGGCGGATTTGGATCGCCTTCCTAGGCCAACTGTTTCAGCTTGCAGTCAGTAGTGCTGCGTACCAAATGCTGTGCCCTTTGTTCCCCACAGGTAGGGAAGACAGCTGTGAGGGCACACTCCGAGCTGTGGATCCCCCTGTGAAGCATCACAGTTATGGGCGCCATGAGGGGGCCTGGATGAAGGACCCTGCAGCTCTAGATGACAGGATTTATGTCACCAACTACTACTATGGAAACAGCCTGGTGGAGTTTCGAAACCTGGAAAATTTCAAACAAGGTCAGGGAAGCTGGGAGGGAGAGGGGGAAGGATGTGGGTGGCCTGGGGTGGGACTCCCATAAGATTCAGCCTTCCTGTGCATTTTCAATGTCCACCCAGCCCTAGTTCCAGATAGCCACCCCCACCCCAGGGGAGGGTGTCTAGGGGCCCAGAGAATCCTGTTACTGCTGATAACTGAATACAGGGGCAAAGGAGATAGACGTTCTGCCTCATGAGTGTGACTTGCTATCAAGGAGAATAGTGAGCTTCTACTTTCTGAGTGTTCTGTGCCAACTGCCTATGTCTGTCTGTCTTAGGGTTTCTATTGCTGCAATGTAACACCATGACCAAAGAAACTTAGGAGAGGGTTTATTTGGTTTATACTTTCATATCACTGTTCAGCATCAAAGGAAGTCAGGATAAGACCTCAAGCAGGGTAGGGACCTGGAGGCAGGAGCTGATGCAGAGGCCGTGGAGGAGTGCTGCTTACTGGCCTGCTTCCCATGGCTTGCTCAGTCTGCTTTCTTTCTCTTCCTTTTTGTTTTGTTGGTGGTAGTTGTTTGTTTGTTTGTTTGTTTGTTTGCTTGAGATAGTGTTTCTCTGTATAGCCTTGACTGTCCTGGAACTTGCTCTGCAAACCAGGCTGGCCCCAAACTCAGGGATCCGCCTGCCTTTGTTTCCCCAGTGCTGGGATTGAACACGGGCATCACTACCGCCCAGCTGCTAACATCCTTTTAAAAACTAATTACATCTGTGTCTGTAGCAGTTCACAGACTGGTGGATGTGGCAAATGTCAAGACAAAGGGTTATGGGGAAGCCCTTCACTATATCCTAGTGAGGTCTCATTGGCTAAGGACACTGAAAAACAGGTAGGCATTCCCTGTGCAGATCAGATGGGGAAATAGCAAACCTGACTCAAGAAACAGCATATGCAAAGTCTCCAAGACAGAGCACAGGGCCAGCATCACCCTGCACCACCCACAGGGGGCTGGACCCTCCATCATCAAGCAAAACTATCTCTCACAGATAGGACCACAGGCTGGGCGGTTCCTCTAGGTTGTATCAAACTAACCAGAACAGGGTACCCTGGTATGACCCTCCATTTTCCACATGCAGGCCGATGGAGTAATATGTACAAGCTACCCTACAACTGGATAGGCACAGGTCACGTAGTATACCAGGGTGCCTTCTACTATAACCGTGCCTTCACCAAGAATATCATCAAATATGACCTGCGCCAACGCTTTGTGGCCTCATGGGCCCTGCTGCCTGACGTGGTCTATGAGGACACCACACCCTGGAAGTGGCGTGGCCACTCGGACATTGATTTTGCTGTGGATGAGAGTGGCCTTTGGGTCATCTACCCAGCTGTGGATGAGCATGACGAAACACAGCATGAGGTGATTGTGTTGAGCCGCCTGGACCCCACAGACCTCTCTGTGCACCGGGAGAGCACATGGAAGACACGGCTGAGGAGGAACTCCTATGGGAACTGCTTTCTGGTGTGTGGCATCCTCTACACTGTGGACACTTACAACCAGCATGAAGGCCAGGTGGCCTATGCGTTCGACACCCACACCGGCACTGATGCTCACCCACAGTTACCCTTCCTCAATGAGTATTCCTATACCACCCAGGTTGACTACAACCCCAAGGAGCGGGTGCTTTATGCCTGGGACAATGGCCACCAGCTCACCTACACTCTCCACTTTGTGGTCTAAGTGGGGACCTATGTTCACAAGGGAGGGCAGCAGAAGAGAAGGGGCTATCCCTAGCAACTGATGTAAGTATCAGTTGAGGAGTGCCCTAGGCTAGGTATTGACTTTGATGGCTTTGAGTACTTTCTCAGTGCCCAGTAGGTGACACTTCCACAGATGTGCTGTGCTGGGAGCTTTTCCTGAACTTACCTTTTTGACCCTTTCTACTTCTTCGCTTAGAGGCAGAGGTCCTTAAGCCCATTGAGCAGATGGAGTGGCTAAAGCCCAAGGAAACAGCATCCCAGCTGGAGTGGGGAGGCTATGTCCTCACAGTAGACACATTTTAGAGATGATATGACCTCACCACAGTCTTCCCTCCTCTAGTCCTCTTCCAGGGCTCTGCAAAGCCTGAGGTCTTGGGACCTACGCACTGCTGTTCTGCAGCTCCAGGCTTCTTCTGGGTGAATGTTGGTAACCTTGAGCTTAGAGCCTCTTGACCTCTAGTCAGCCCCCATGCTCTCCTGCTCTTCTGTCTAACCACATTCCAGAAGTTCACCATCACAGCCACTAAGTAACCGAAGCAAATGCTGGCCAGGTCCATGGCGCTCCCTCTGTAGCTACTTCTTGTCCCCATGTTCCTTGAACATTTGCAGCAGATGAGAAGGTATAGGCAGCTCAGCTCTGGCAGTGTGGGGTGCTAGCCTCATCTCCTCCCACCTCAGCTCTGTACCAGAAGCCCTCGCCTTGGCTATCCATTAGGCCTTGGCTCCTTCCTTAGCCCTTCCTAAAGCCTTGGGCCTGGGGCCTTTTCTGGGACTTCAAAGCTATTCTGTTCACACTCAGGGATTGCTAAGAGTAAGGCCTTTGTCCCCAGAGAGGGTGGCCCCAAGATGGGACAGGCTCTGTCTCCCTTGTTGATCTTAATCTGGTCATTTGGTGGGCTGATTCATCAGCCTGGGAATCTGAGGGCGACAGGACAGAGGGGTTCAGAAAGAGACTTCTCAGTTTGCAGGACAAAACCCAGAGGTAGAGACAGGGGAGAATAGACTCAGGTCTCAGTACCAGGATATATATATTTGCGATAGGACTTGGGATTGTGGACAAACAAGTGAACGTATATAAGCTACCTTAAAACAGGATTGGCAGCTAGCTGCCCAGGTGCCACTTGTGGCCCCTAGAGCCTTCAGACCCAGATTGCCCTGAGAACAAGACCTTTCAAGCCAGCCTGTGGCAGCTTTGGGCATCTTTTTAAAGCTGGAGAGAAGTTCTTTTGCCCATCTCCTTGTTTTACCAAAGAAAACATTGGTCCCAATGGTTCTAGGGTATGGGCAGAGTCATATGGGCCGGGTATAGCTGATCTCCTTTGGAAAAGCCCTATACTGAGACAGCTCTGCCTGCAAAAACAACAGATCTCCAGCACCTTTGAAAGTTCCTACTGCTGACCCCTACCCTGCCCCTAGACCATTCCTTGTGCCCTGTGCCCACTCCTAGGATACCTGAAGTGAATTACTAATGTATGAAATCCCACTGTGCAGTACTGGGTAAGGAGATTCAGGTTCTGTGCAGACTTCCTCTCTTCCAGACATTGTTGGATGATGTTTTACTTAAGGAATAACTCACTCCTGAAATAAAGAGAGACAGTGACAGCCAGCCCAGCCAGGTCTGACTCACAGTGGTAGCCACATCCAGCTTCCCCCACCCAGCTGACCACCACAGGCTCCTCTTCCAGCCTTTTCAGAGGAGTTGGAGGCCCTGGCCTTTCCCTTGACTCTGGGTGTGGGTCTTTTCAAGACTCTGTGTTTTGTGATGTCATAGCTTAGCCATGTGAGAGGTGCTCAGCCACTCTGCAGCAGTCTGAGAAAAGGGAATGCTAGGACACACTGGTCTTGAAAAGTAAACATGTGGCAGAGCTAACTGGGGTGGGACAACAGGGCCTGCCATAATCCCCAGTTGTCCTCCAGGCCCCTTCTGTTTTCAGGCCTTTGTGTGTTGTATAGTAAATACAGTTCATTTTCTCATTTGTAAATGGTCATACTGGATCCCAAGTAACTCACTTGTCACATAGGCTGGTAATGGAAGAGCCAGGTTACCAAATCAGGTAAGCTGTCACCGTTATCTGAGAGCCATCAGTGTGCTGGAGGTACTGTAGAAAGTAAACTACAAAAGGACAATTGACAGGTGAGGACAACCACAGGAATTTGCTCAAGATCACATAGCAGTGTAGTTTGTGGCAAGGCTGGGGGTTTAAAGCTCGTCAGAGCATGTTTCCTGCTGTCTTTGTGCCATGCTGGTAACAAGCTCCTTACATGCTGGTAGTTGCTTTCATTCAAGATGGCCAGGGCAAAAGCTTCCCCAAAGGCCAGTTTCTACAAAGCTTTGAACACCAAGTCAAGGAGTGGCCACATCTAGCCTTTTCTAGAACAAAACTGTATAAAGTAACAGAGCCAAGGAAATTCTGACCGTTTCTAATTAGATTTTGTCCTGTTGGTGATGAGAAGCATGCAAGGGGTTGTGTTAAAGGGGCCTGAATCTTCCAATTTGTGAGCTCTAAAGGAAACCTGGCTTCCCACTACCACACATGCAAACGCACACACAGACACCTTCACACACATACACTCACATACCATACATACACATGTGTGCACTCACACATACCTTGGGTTGTATTTTTCTGGGCAACATACTTGATAGAAGGAGGGGTCTGGACTGTACAGAACTGTTCTCTGAAGAACTCTGTAGGTGAAGGGGCTTCAGCTTCCATCACTAATTCCTCTCTGGAGATTGCCAGGTTTTGAGTGGTGCTTCGCACAACTCGGGACCCAGGAGAAAATCTTCTTCTCCCTCCTGCATCAAAGACCCAGTGCAGAGTACTGTGTGGTTGTCAGAGTCCTAGGTACAAGGGAATTGGGAGCCTGGGTTAGTTTTCAGTTGGCTCCCATGCTGTCCTTCCCTCTCAGGCTTGGTAGGGGTATTAACTCCCTCACAGAGGTGGGACCAAGGCTTAGAAGAGAAGACTTTAGGAGACCTCACAGCACCTCCCAGAATTGTACGTCACTTTGACCTGCAGTCACACTAATCCTCTCTGAAACCCTCAGAATAGCAGTATGTTCTCTCATAGGTTATGAACCTGGAGTTCAGAGAAATTGAGGGATTTGGTCAGGGTCTGGTAACTGGCATACGGAGGTGAGATCTGAACTAGGTCTCTTTAAACCAAAGCCCCCAAATAACTGTTGAGGTAGTCATGTTTTTGTTTTTTCTTGGTTTGGGACAATAGGAAATGCAAAGACAAGTTTAAGAGCATTTAAACGCTTGTATGGAGTTTATCCTTCATCCTAGCTTTGTGCATGTGCCTGTACCCGGATTTATTTTTATTCTACTGTATTTTTTACCTATTTGTGTAAGATGCCACATGATACTTTTGCAACAGGGTAGCATATACATAAGTAAAACTCATGACTGTAGCTGGATGTGGTGGCACATGCCTTTCGTCCATGCACCTGGGAAGCAGGGGCAGACAGATTTCTGAGTTCAAGGCTAACCTGCCTGGTCTACAAATTAAGTTCCAGGACAGCCAGAGCTACAAAGAGAAACTCTGTCTCAAAAGAAAAAAAAAAAAAGAGTTTTAAAAATGTACTGAAAGTTTAATTTAAAGTCTTAAGTGCTGTGGACTACAACTTGGGGTGTAGCTTCATGGTAGCAAGCTCCCCTAGCATGTACACCTAGCATGTATGAGGGCCTGAGTCTGATCTCCAGCATCAAACATCAATCAATAAATAAAGTGTTTCTGGGTGTGTGTAGCCTTGGCTGTCCTGCATCTTTCTTTGTAGACCAGGCTGGCCTGGAACTCACAGAGATCCACTCACCTGCTTCTGCCTCCTGAAGCCATCACCAACCGGCTTTAATGACTCCTTTTTGACCCAGACTGGTCTCAAACTTTGTATGCCTCAAAGGACGACCTTGAATTCCTGATTCTCCGGCTTTGTCTCTTGAGTGGATTACAGACAGGAGCTACTGGGTCCTGCTGTATATTTGTCCTAGTTAGGTTGGTGGGATAAAAACATGATATAAAAACACTTGTAGAGGAGAGGGTTTACGTCATCTTACATGACCATGTCCAGGTAACAGTTTATCACTGAACAAAGCCATGGAAAGACTCAAAGAAAACTTGCAGCAGGAACTGTGAAGGAATGCTGACTGGCTGGCTCTGCTTCTTACATAGCCCAGGGGTGGCTCCGCCTACAGTGGCCTGACCCTCCGCACAACCGTAAATCATGAACATTTCCCTATTTTCTTAGAGATCCACACTCTAGATCATGAGCAACGCATTACTCTGTCCAGGTTTTAGGTGGGTTCTGAGATCCAAACTCCGATCTGCAGGCTTGCATGGCCAGTGATTCTTCAAACTGAGCCTTCTTCCCAACCCCCTGCTTCTCTATGTCTTACAAATGCTTCCTTCCATTCCTTTTATGGCAATACTTTTAATTCCCAAATAAGCTTTTATAAGCTGTTAGCCAAAGCAATTGTTTTTAATTTTAAGGAGAAAACTTAATTTTACAGTAGTGAAAAAGAAAGCTGGTATCAATGAGCCCAAATAGACACTGGCTGTCTGCCACTTGAATTTGGGCAGTGCTGTGGCATTTTAGCTTGTAGTTTGTTGGCAGACCAATGTCCTACCCTGTGTTTAAAAGGAAGGTAATGAGTCGGACTCCTAGTAATGGTGCACTTGATTAGCATTGCCTAGGTCCTGGGCTTCACCCCCAGCACTGCAAAGAGAAATAAAACAAAGAGACTAGTGAGAGAGTTCTACCAGTAAAAGTGCTTGTCCACCTGGTGGTCTAAGTTCAGTCCTGGAGTCCCAGAACCCTGGACTTCGTGGTCCTTCACAAGATGGCTTGGATACATACCACCATGCAGTACTTAACTAATTAGTTGCCCCCACCCCCCTTATACTATATATAGATTCTATCTATCTATCTATCTATCTATCTATCTATCTATCTATCTATCATGTGTATGGGCATTTTACCTGTCTGTCTGTCTGTCTGTGCACCATGTGCATGCCTGGTGCCCTTGGAGAACAGAAATGGGCAACAGATTCCCCTGGAACTGAAATTACAGACGCGCCTTTAATCCCAGCACTCGGGAGGCAGAGGCAGGTGGATTTCTAAGTTCAAGGCCAGCCTGGTCTACAGAGTGAGTTCCAGGATGGCCAGGGCTATCCAGAGAAACCCTGTCTCGAAAAGCAAAAACAAACAAAAATCCCTCCAGTAACACTGTCGCCAATTTTATTTAACCAATAGTTTTAAATCAAGGAACAAGGTTTGCACAACAAAATCTTGTAAACAAAAGAAGTCAATAATAGGCCTAAACCTTCTGGGTATAGAATTTAGCATTACAATACACAACAATAGACCAAACCTCAACACACTTTCTTCACAGCAATAAATCAGTGACTAAGACACCTAGCCATCCTGCCTCCCTTGGGGTATTCCCTGTTTGTTGAAATGCCACTTTCCCAGGAAGGCTGTCCTTCAAGGAAGGCTCTAAATGTGGCTTCAGCTCCATGTTCTTCTCTCTGTTCATAAACCAGCATCCACCAGTTTCCTGGCTTGGCGGTCCACCAGAGTCAATCCTGTTTTCCCCCTCTGTCAGCATACAGACCTTTGGAGAAAGGGGGTAGGTAAGAGATTGAGTACTTTGGCCAAAGAAGATAGTAGCCAAAGGATTGGAAGGGAAGAGATTCCTTGATCGGGGAACTATTTGCCAGACTAAAAAGCCATCAGGGCTGGGTGAGGAGCGTAAGCTGGGAGCTGGAGCTGGCCGAAGAAGCCTCAGCCTCTGAGCAGGAAGGAGTAGGAAGGTACCAGGGCATCACCTAAGCTATCATGATGGGGCAGGAGCCTTTAAGGTCAATGTTTGCATTGTGGGAACTATGTGGAGAACCTGTGGTGAGGTGCTGGGTGAGAGGATGTCAGGGCAGAGAGGCCTAAGGAGGCTGTGAAATGATACACCGAACATTGTAAGCTCCTCGCCCATCTCCTGAGCTCTGTGGCCCAACATCCTGGGCTAAGGTGGTCTGCTGCGGTCTTCTGAGGCACCACTGGGTCAGGAATAAAGGTTGACAGTTGCCTCAGCTCGGTCAGGTAGCTAGCAATCAGCAATGAACACATTCAAGATAATAGGGCTCCTATCTAGAGAGATCCTCCATCCCACTATCTGATAAGCGGTAGATTGATCCTGGCTGTATGCTCAGCAGTGATTAACGCCATCCATCGCTCCTGATCAGGGTTTCTTAACCTTCATTTTTCTCATCAACCTAAGACCTTAGGCCATGTTCACTTTCTATGTTGTCTAGGGTCACCTCCCCACAGCTCACTCAGCAGCATCCTAGCTTTAGGATCATGCTGGTGTGGCCCTGCTTTCCCTACTTGGGTGTCCATGTTGGGAGAAGTGGGGCAGACCAGATTGGCTGAGGCCACAAAGCTCTGGCCAAGATTAACCCTCTTCTAAGGTGCATTAGACCCTTGGCATCTATGGAGCAAAGACTTTTCAGCCAGCTAGGACCCCTCAGACACCCACAGTTGCCCTACAGTTTCATCTGAGTGACTGTGGCCAGGGATTCTTTGGGCACCCAGCTCAGGCTTGACTCTTAACTTCTAGGGCACCAAACTGGACTCCTATACCCTCCCTGGGCCTCTGTCTTTTAAGGACCTAACCCTGTTCCCTCCTCCTCTTCTGATACAGTCCCCTTCTAAACTGTCATTACTATAATAAGCTTGCTGTGTTCTTCCCATCTGGACATCTCAATATTAGATCTCACAACTTCAGGGGTATTTGAATTCTTTGACGTTGAAGGGCACACACCCGTATCCATCCACATACACACGATTTAAAAAAAGAAAGAAAATCAACCATAAAATAATTTATTGGTTTTTTTTTAAATCATAGAAGAAAACTTCAAATATCTGAATAAAAAGATGCCTACCCTCTTTATAGGAGGCATGTAGAACACCAAGACCAGAAACAAACAAACAAACAAACAAACAACTTCATACACCATACTACAGTTAAAATACTAAATTTTAAAAATATATTGGAAGCTGCAGAAGAGAAATATCAAGTCACATATTAAGACAAGCCCATAAAATTACTAGCTGACTTCACAAGAGAAGCTTTAAAATCCAAGAAGGCTTGGAGAAATACATTTCAAGTTCTAAAAGATCAGAGCTGACAAACCAGACTATTATACCCAGTAAAACTATCTGTTGTATTTGAAGATGAAAGAAAACGTTTCCATGATAATAGCAGGTTCAAGAAATTTATGATCGCCGGGTGGCGGCACACGCCTTTGATCCCAGCACTTGGGAGGCAGAGGCAGGTGGATTTCTGAGTTCGAGGCCAGCCTGGTCTACAGAGTGAGTTCCAGGACAGCCAGGGCTACACAGAGAAATCCTGTCTCGAAAACAAAACCAAAAAAAAAGAGAAAGAAATTAATTTATGATCAATAGTGAAGCTCCTCAGAGGACACTGAAAGGAATTCTTCGGCTGCAGGAGAGATAACACATGCACAACAGTCTACAGGAAAATCCAAGACATGCCAGACCATAATAATAACGGTGACATCAATACTTTACTCTCATCCGTACCTGTTAATCTGACAAAATTTGAACAGAGAAACATCAGAGTTAAATGGTTTCATATATCAAATGGACTTAACAAACATCTACAGAATATTTCATGCAAACACTGCAGAGTATGCTTTCTTCTCAGCAGCCCATGGGACTTTATCTAAAATAGACCATCTACCAGGACACACAGCAAGTTTCAATAAGCATAAAAAAATTAAAGTAATTTATAACTATTTCTTCTTTTTTCTTTTCTTCATTTTTGTTTGTTTTGTTTTGTTTTGTTTTTTTGAGATAGGGTTTCTCCACATAGCCCTGGAACTCTCAACCAGGTTGGCCTCAAACTGACAGAGATCTGCTTGCCTCTGCTTCTCGAATATGGGGATTAAAGGTGTGTGCCATCACCACCTGACTTAAAGTAGTGTCTTATATTTAAGCTGGCCATGGTGGAATATAGCTAGAAATCAACCAGAAAAGAACTACAGAAAATCTACAGAATTGTTGAGATTAAACAAGACACCATTGAATGCTGATTAAGTCACTAAAAAATATAAAGAAGAAAAATGTTAAACACATTAAATTGAGTAAAAATAAAAGACAACACACCATGGGAGGCAGAGGCAGGTGAATTTCTGAGTTCGAGGCCAGCCTGGTCTACAGAGTGAGTTCCAGGACAGCCAGGGCTACACAGAGAAACCCTGTTTCGAAAAACCAAGAAAAAAAAAAAAAGACAACACACCAGGGGCTGGAGAGATGACTCAGCAGTCAAGAGCACTGACTGATCTCCTAGAGGTCCTGAGTTCAATTCCCAGAAACCACATGGTAGCTCACAACTATCTATAATGGAATCTGATGGCTTCTTCTGGTGTGTCTGAAGACAGCTATAGTATAGTCATATAAATAAAATAAATCTTTAAACACACACACACACCAAAAGCTGTGGTATACAATAAAAGTGATCAGGAGAAGGACTTTTGTAGTGACAAATATCTATATTTTTTAAAAATCCAAGAAGGGGATGAAGAGATACTCAGTGGTTAAGAGCATTGGCTGCTCTTCCAGATGACCCGAGTTCTATTCCTCATTCCCATATGGTGGCTCACAAGTGTCTGTAACCCCAGTTCTAGGGTATTCAACACTCTCTTCTGGTCTCCAAAGGCACCAGGCACACATATGAGTCACAGGCAAAATACTCATAAATATACAATAAAATATTATTTAAAATAACTTGGCACTGGGGAGGCAGTGGCAGAAGGATCTCTGTGAGTTTGAGGCCAACCTGGTCTACAAAGTGAGTTTTAGGACAGCCAAGGCCACACAGAGAAACCCTGTCTCAAAAAAAAAAAACAGCAAAATAAACAAAGAAAAACAATAGTGCCAGTGAAATGACTCAGTCAGTAGAAGTGTTTGCCACAAAGTCAGACACACACATAACAGGAAAAATTGGAAAAAAGTCAATATGGTACAAATGACAACCTTGCCAAAAGCTGTCTACAGATTTGGTACAATCCCTGTCAAAATTCCACACAATTCTTCACAGAAGTAGAAAAAGTAGAATCTTAAAATTCATAAGGAAATACTGAAGGCACTGGGTAGCTGAAAAGTAATCTTGAAAAAAAAAAAAAACAAAAAACAGTGCTAGGTAGATCGTGTCTGTCCTGGCTTGCTCTCCCCTGCTGGAATAGACACTTTCAGCAAACACAGCTCACTGAGGTAAGCCAGGACAGACTCTGAAGCAGGAACCTGGAGCCAGGAGCCAGGTACTGAAGCAGAGAACATGGAGGAACACTTCTTACTTGCTTGCTCCCTTCAGCTTGCTCAACTACCTTCTTTATAGACCCCAGGGCTACTGGCTGACTTAGTTAGCCAGGCTGTTTCAAAATTCTGGAATCTGACCCTGTGCAGTTTTGTTTGGCTTGTTTTGTTTTGTTTTGATATATTTAAACACAGTAAAGCTCTGGGAAAAAAGTTTTCTCATGACAGTTATCACAACAAAGCTTAAGGCGTGACTACATGGAAACTCCCTTGTGTGTCTTTTGCAGAGTACCTGTGACCTCTTCCACAAGAATGGTTTTTACTGACTGCTCAGGATAAGGGCCAATGAGGAAGATGCTCAGGATAAGGGTCCAGGGAGGAAGAGCTTGAAAAAAGCATAGTAGCAAACTCTTTTGCAAAGCACATGGGACCTCTTTCATGAAAATGGGTTCTGTTGACTGAGAGCAAAGCTCAGGAGTCAAGGGGATTTGGGTGAGGGCTGGCTCCACAGAACAGTGAAAGGTCACCAGCCATTAAATAACATCCACCACAGCCTTCCGGGTGAACAGATGTCAGTTTCTTCTGTTGAAAAAAGCTTGTGTGGGGCAGTGGTGGCGCACGCCTTTAATCCCAGCACTTGGGAGGCAGAGGCAGGAGGATTTCTGAGTTCAAGGCCAGCCTGGTCTACAGAGTGAGTTCCAGGACAGCCAGGGCTACACAGAGAAACCCTGTCTCGGAAAACAACAACAACAACAAAAAACAAACAAACTAAAAAAAAAAAAAGGGAAGAAAACAACTTGTGTGTTTAGCAATTCTGCTGTCTCTAGTGCTTACCTGTGAGCTCACAGACCTGTGCTCTCCTGCAATCTGTCCTGGAGGGAACCACCCACAGTGGGCTGGATTCTCCTCCATCAATCAGCAATGAAGAAATACCCCCACAAACATGCCCACAGGCAAACCCACTGAAGGAAATTCATTAACTGAGGTGATGCAACTCCCAGGTATGTCAACTTGACAAGCAAAGCTAGGATGCTATCTGACCTCAGAGCCATTATAACAAAGTATAACAAAGATATCACGTGCTGGCACAAAAGCAGAAAGGCAGGTCAGTGGAACACGACAAAAGCTGTACAGATGCCAAAAGCACACATGGGAGAAAAGCCTTTGGAACAAACATAGGGAAAATAGGATAGCCACATGGAAAAGAATAGAGTGACCCCTCTAGCTCAACAAGAGGTGGTGGGGATGTGGCACAAGGGGACTCTGACACAGTGCTGGGGAAATGCAAGTGAGTCCATCCATTTTCAAAGTCAGGGTGGCACAAAACAAATCAAACCAACCAATCAACCAAAGAAGCAAACAAACAAAAAACTTAGCAATAGGCCAAGCATGATAGCACATGACTTTAATCCCAGCATTTGGTAGGCAGAGACAGGAGGATCTCTGTGAGTAGGAGGCTACTCTGATCTACATATAGTGGGTTCTAGGCCAGCAAGAGCTGTATTGTGAAACCTCGCCTCAAAAACAAACAAACAACTTCTCACAATAGGATCACTGAGATGGCCCAGACAGGAAAGGTGGAAGGAGTCTTCTTGTCCTCTGCCACATATGCACCATGGCACATATGGCAGGCACACACACTCACAATACACATGCACACACACACACACACACACACACACACAGGTTGTTTGCTATTGACACTCCTGGGACTCCCAAAAGAGTTCAGAAGTTCAGAATGTTGTCACCGCTATCTGTTACCCATCAAAACAAGATGGTAAACCTTGTTCCTGAACATACTACACAATTTGGTTGCATAACATGGAGAAATCAAGTGAGGACTAACTAAACAGAAAGCCTCCTCCCTTTGGCCTGATTCTCACAGTCCTGGTGGGTGCTGGGCTCCTCATCAACAGTCTTATTTACTATGGACCTGCATGCTACAGTACACTGTCTTGCCAGGGGGGTGCGCCTACAGGTTCGATGGTAGCATGACCGGGAAGGGATTGACTGCTTCTGATTGGATTAAGGCCCACTTCCCAAGAGGCAATTTATGCCTGGTAGTGTTGTTAACTGCAGAGGCCGTACTGAGTCATTTCCTGCTCCTGTTTTGGTAAGTGGACATGGTATGTCTATATCAAATCACCCTCTAAATACATTTATGCCTATACATTCGTACTTATGCCAGCTTTAGTCAGAGAATCTGGGTGCTTGCAGTGGTCAGCAGTTACTGCACATAAAATCACAACTGGCCAAGTGCTGACTGCTAAACCCTGTGCCCTAAACATCTGTATTACCTTTCCAAGGTTCAGGGAACATCAGGAAAGAGGGGGCAGAAAGAATGAAAGAGCTTGGGTGTTGTGGTGTTGAAAATCAGGAGCTAACACCTAGATGTTGCAAGGTTTAAAAAAAAGATTATTTTTATGGCTGGGGCAAATCTGCAGTCCCCTCAAGAGTAAGAGAAGGAAGCAGCCGGGACTAAGAGAAGGAAGCCTTTGTATAACAAGCAAGCGATTACGGAAACAGAATTCCAACATTGTTTTTATGATCACAGGAAAGGTACACATTTCGGGTTTATAGTCGGACACTTACTGGCATATCATGAGACATTTTACGGTCAGTCAATTTCGGGACATATCATGAAACAATGGAAAAATGTATGTAATGTAAATCACAAGGTTATAGAGGAAGCACAAGTAAAACAAACAACAACAACCAAACAAGTTGACCTTTAGCTTGGGATATGAGTAGAGAAAAACTCCATAAGGAACAATATAGAACAATATAGAGATAAATCAAATTCTAACATTATGTTTAACTAGAAACAGGAAATGTGGAATCAGCTGACTCATAACGCTGGACATACAAAAGCTCTTGGTCTGATCCTCAGCACCACATATGTGGTGTATATAACTGCATAGGCATAGCTGTGTGTGGCTATAATTCTACCACCTGGGAGATGAACTCATAGTGTCAAGAATTCAGGGTCATTCTCAGCATCCTCTAGCATAGCAAGTTCGAGGCTAGCCTAGGCTACATGATACTCAGTCTCCAAAAAACAAAGCTATCGTCACCATCTGTCTTAGTGAGGGTTTCTATTCCTGCACAAACATCATGACCAAGATGCAAGGTGGGGAAGAAAGGGTTTATTGAGCTTACACTTCCATGTTGCTGTTCATCACGAAAGGAAGTCAGGACTGGAACTCAGGCAGGTCAGGAAGCAGGAGCTGATGCAGAGGCCATGGAGGGATGCTGCTTACTGGCTTGCTTGCCTCTCCTGGCTTGCTCAGCTGGCTTTCTTATAGATCCCAAGACTACCAGCCCACAGATGGTGCCACTCACAAGGGGCCCTCCCCCCTTGATCACTAGTTGAGAAAATGCCTTACCGCTGGATCTCATGGAGGCTTTTTCTCAACTGAGACTCCTTTCTCTGTGATTAACTCCAGCTTGTGTCAAGTTGACACACAAAACTAACCAGTACACCATCACATCAACATCTTCTTCAGCAGCATCATCAGCATCAGCATCAGCATCATAGCGATGTAAGAGCCCAAGGAAGGGATGGATGGTGTGGGTACTCTCTTCTGAGCACACCATTCTATCTTTTAAATTCTCGGAGCAGCTGTGGTCACCTGAGTAAGATGCACACAAGACGGAGCTCATCAGCATTCCACCATAGAAGGGAGTAGAGCTGATAAGATACCATCCCTCCCAGACCGTTAATGGTTACTGAGACATTTTCTTCAGAAGCATACCACTATTAAGCTGTTGTTATAACCCCTTATCCATGCCTCAACTGAATGTACTGTTTCACAGAAAGGAAGAAAGAAGCGAAGGACTCATACAAACAAACACCATTAATATAAAATAAATGTTGAAAAGGATCTGAGAAATTACAATTCTTGTGCACCCAAAGCAGGGAAAGATTGGCAGCATGCCTTGATGACCACAGGGAACCAGATTTGTGTTGGCTTGGTTTTTCCTTGGGTTTCCACCCTCCAGAGAGACTCTGGTCTTTTCCGGAGTCTTGAACCTTGCCCTTGAACTCCCTGCTGCTTGGGAACCAGAGCGTCCCAAGTCAGGCTCCCTGAGATGAACTGCATCTATAATGTGGGGCAGTTCCTGGGAAACTGAACCTCACCGCTTGAAACTTCCCCAGATCATCTCAACCTGAGGTGCTGAGAGCCATGGAGTAGACAGGAGGCATCTCTGAAGCAGCTTTTATCTTTGATTCTCTGGAGTCATGATACATATTAATGGAGTTAGGGATGGTGTTTGCATAGACTTGGAGGGTTACAAGGACTTGCCTCTGAGTTGAAGTTCCTTTCTGCTCCCACATCGCTAAGGCTGGGCCTCTCCCCTTGGGAGATGTTGATTCAGGAAGTACTGGTATGTTGTTCTTCTAATAAACGTGTTAGAAAGGCCCCCATGTGGAGCTAGCACAAGTTCTTGGGTTTGATCCTAGCACCACATACATGGGGTTGGTGGTGCAGCCAGTAATTCCAGAACTCAGGAGGTAGAGGACTGAGGGTAAGAAGTTGAAGGTCACCCTCAGCAACATAGAGAGTTTGAGACCAGCCTGAGGTACACGAACCCTCGCCTAAAAATTAATTAATAGTTTTAAAAGCTTGGAGTTGTGAGTTGTGGCTCAGTGATAGAACAATTGCCTGGCATGTGCACAGTCTGGATTTGATTTAAAAAAAAAAAAAAATACCCTGAAGGTTAGGGATGATGGTGTGGACCTTTAGTTCTACCTACTAAGGAGGTAGAAGACCAGTTTTGAGCTGCATAGAAAGACCCCGATCTCAAAACAAACATACAGAATCACAAATGAGACTTAGAAATGTAGAAATGCTCTGGGAGAAAGCCAAGTGTGACTAGGAAGAGGAAACTATGGAATATCATGGGGGAATATCACGGGGGTCGTTGGTGTTGTGCCTGCTGCTGCTTCAGCCTGCCAGGTCCAGATTTAGCCTTCTCTACCTGCAGTACAACAAGGACCTAACAAAAGAGTGAGACGCCCTCAAACTGGAGCTGTACAAGAACAGGGAAGAATGGGAAGGAGGCTGGGCTCTCTGCAGCCTCAGTGTGGAGAGTGGAGACTCAGCTGAGACAAGTTTGGGTTTGTAGAGCTGTGCTCTGGTCCCAGCCATGCTCCTGACTCATGGTGTGGTCCCAGGTAATTCAGGCTCTCTGAAGATTGTCACTTGTGCCTCAGTGTTTTGTCCTGTGGCTGTGTGGCAAGGCTCATGTGTCACTCTGAAATGGATTCCTTTCTGTTCTTGGTTCCTTCCTTTCTGCTCTGCCTCTGGCCGCAGCAAAAGTAATGAGGACCTGAGGCAGCAGAACTCAGAACTGGAAGAGAAACTTCAAATCCTGGTGGCAGAGAAAGCAGCTGTACAGCTGGGGGTGGAGGAGCTGCAGAAGTTACAGCTGCTGCTGCAACAGGTGAGAGGTGCAGCCCCCACCCCTAAGGTTCAGACACACAGTCTCTGCATCCTTAGGGGTGACCTGAAAACCAAACCAAGCACTGGATGGTTTGAACTTCCTCCTGGTCCTATGGTAGAATTCTCCAGTAATTGTTCAACAGTGGAGCCTTGACCACACCTGTAGAATCAGTGTCTTAGTGAGGGTGATGTGGCTGTTACATTTTTATTTTTGAAGTGTCCTGATTGAAAAAAAAAAATCTATCTATCTATCTATCTATCTACCCATCTATCTATCTATCTATCTATCTTGACACAGAGTCTTATCAGTAGCCCAAGGTGACCTGTAACTCACCAGGTTAGCCTTGAACTCATGGTAATCCTCCTACCTTAGCCTTCTAAGCCAAGGATGAGCCACCAGGCCTGCTGAAATGCCATTATTCTGTTTCATTTAAATAGCCATGCAGGAGCCTGCTTAGCTCCTCCTGACACTTTCTCATATGGCAAAGACCCCTGGGATGTCATCCTAGCTCACACTCTTGTGGGGAGCCCTGCAGCAGGACAGCACAGGCTCCCAGACCTAAGCCCTCATTTCCCTCATCCAGTTCTCTAGCCAATCTGAGGCCTCTGGCAGTAATGAGCAGTTACAACATGCTATGGAGGAGTGGGCTCAGCTGGAGACCCATGTTGGCCAGGTGAGGATCTGTGGGGGAAGGGGAAGGGCATGACCCCCCAAGGGCCAAGGGCAGGTGAGGACCAGTGACAGCCCTTCATAACTTGTATATTGACTGATGCAGCTGATGGAGTCACTGAAGCAGCTTCAGGTAGAGAGAGACCAGTATGCGGAGAACCTGAAAGGAGAGAGTGCCATGTGGCAGCAGAGGGTACAGCAAATGGCGGAGCAGGTAAGGCCTCGCCTCTGGTGTCTTTGCTCTTCCTGAGCATCAGCGTGGTACAGCTGGGGGGTTAGGGGCTTCAGTTTTGCAGAGGTGGGACTGGGAACGGATGGTGCCTGGGATCTCCAGCATCCCCTGTGCCTTGGGCAGGTGCACACACTGAAGGAAGAGAAGGAGCACAGAGAGAAAGTCAGGTACAAGAGCTGGAGACCAGTTTGGCCAAACTTCGGAGTTCAATCAAGGGTAAATAAATAAGTCAAAGGTGACCTGAGAAGGAAGTGGGTCAAAGGACCATGAAGGTGGCCTCCATTGCCCTAAGGGGCAGGTGAGTTTAAGTGCACTGTAACAGGGGCAGAGGGTCTCTGCCTGGACCAGGTGACAAGCTTTGTCATCTCTCTGAGCATGTGTCCCTCTGTGCAAAGCAGGACAGCATGCCTACTGCTACCACCTGTAATGACTGAGCATCACAGAACTGTACTAGAGTGGTCTGAAACACTTACCGTTTACCTTGTCTGAGACTCTGACAAAAAAGAAGCCAAGGCTCAGGGAAGGGAGCATGACTCACAATGGAGCCTGAGCGGCCTAAGGTGGATCCCTCCACTGTGCCTGCTTCCTTTCTCAGAGAAGCTGCCATCCCCAGAACCTCCAGCTGGGCCCTCCAAGGCAGAAGAACAGCTGCAGAAGAATGGCTGCAGGGAGAGGTTGAGCAGCTGCAGAAGGAACTGGAGAGGCTAACAGGACAACTGTGGCTCCAGGTGCAGGACAATGAGCCTGAGTCACCAAAACCGGGAGCAGGAAGGGCGGCTGCCCGCCCTGGGGCGAGCAGGCGGAGGAGCGCAAGCAGATCCTGGAGAGCATGCAGAGCAACCGCACCACCATCAGCAGAGTGCCGTTGCTGTTGCAGAACCGAGAGCTAAAGGAGCAGCTGGCCAAGCTGCAGAAAGGCTTTGTCAGGCTGGTGTGGAGCCTTCAGGCCCTCCTTGCTCACAGGGAACATACTCACCCATTTTGGTCAGCACCATCAAAGGATGAGGTGCTGTCCACCTCACATGAGGTGGTAGTGGTGAAGGCACCCTATGATCCAGAGCCCCAGGGTGTGTGGGAATGATCCAGCATCCTTCCCTGCTCTGTGGGAGGAGGTACACATGTAATTCTTGGGACTCCAGCCACATTAGGTCTTACTGACTGCTGCTTTCTGTCCAGACCAATGAGAACATGGAGATTACCAGTGGACTACAGTCAGAGCAGCAGAGTCAAGAGCTGGCCAGGAAGCTGGGAGAGCTGAAGGAGACAGTAAACCCCTGGAGATGGAGGCAAGAAGATCAAGAGTTCAACATTACCCTTAGCTATACAGTGGACTCGGCATGAGCTCCACGAAACTCTGTCTTTAAAAATCACATACAGCCCGGCAGTGGTGGCGCACGCCTTTGATCCCAGCATTTGGAAGGCAGAGGCAGGTGGATTTCTGAGTATGAGGCCAGCCTGGTCTACAGAGTAAGTTCCAGGACAGCCAGGGCTACACAGAGAAACCCTGTCTTGGAAAAAAAAAAAAAAACAATGTACAACAGGCTGTCCAGGTGACTCTGGATAAAAGTGCTAGCTGCACAAACCTGATGACACAGGTTCAATCCCTGGAACCTATGTAAAAGTGGAAAGAGAACTGACACCATAAAGTGTCCCTTCCTGGAAGACGGTTAGAGCAGTAAGTAGCCATGAGTTCCCATTTCTTTTGTAAGCACCACGTTCAGGGACCCCCATTTTAAAGGCCATTGTATAGACAGGGTATGGCAAGGTGGATCTGGAGGTTGTTTAGAAATCAGTGGCAACTAGTATCCAGGAAGGCACTCCTACTCTGCTTGTCCCAGACATTACAGAGAGATCAGGCCCTGGCCTGGCCTGGCCTGGTGTCGGCCAGTTCTCTTCTGTGGGCAGTCTGCAGGGTTGAGAGTGTTCCCAGGGCACAGAGCACAAAGACTCCATCTGGCCTCGGACAGTGCCCAGACGCTGCCCGCCCCCTGCTTTGCACCAACCTGAACTTTGCCTATGTCTGCTGACCCCTGGCATTCCTGCAGAGACCCTATGAGGCAGAAACAGTCAAGGCTTTCAGAGTGTCTGCCTGCTAGCAGGATGAATATCTCTGAGATTATCTGCCATGAATGCAGGGTGGCCCTTCACGTGCCAGAGGTTGGCTGGCTCTGCCCTAGCCCTTGCTGTTTGGCTCCAGAGCCCTCATTCCAACTGGGGTAGGACAGAAACATTATTCTCTTCTTGAATGGGAGGCCCTCTTACCCCGATCTGTACAGACCCCTACCCCCAACCTCAATCATCCCTCACCCTCACTCAGAGGCTGGAGTTTTCCCTCCTTATGGCTTGGCACGAGAGCAGATCCAAAGTCAAGATCCCCAGGCTCTTTGAAGGCAGGCATTTTATTGGTAGGGAAAGTCACTGTTCCCAGGATGTCCACACAGCCTGCTCTGGCTTTTCTGGATAAAGTCCTGACAGGTACTAACAGCTGCCACAGCCTGGATAAGCTCCTCCGGGAACAGCTGGGCTTTGGGAAACTCTCTGCCCTCCACCCACATCTGGTTCTGCCACTCCTCACCTGCAGAATCCAGGCATTCGGCCTGACCTCTGGTATCACTCTTCCCATCTGTAAAGTGGAATGATATTCCTGATCTTCCAGGAATTTTGAAAGATTGAAGTGGGTTCTTGGATGTGGAAAGACTCTGTATGGGCCCATGGGAGACCCTTAGAAAGATAAGGCACATAGAATCCTAACTAATCCGAAATGCTAAACCAGGCTGCTACCCTCCAGCTGCCCTCTTAGGACCTCAGGTTAGAGTAGGGCCAATGTAAACAGTGGACAGACATGAGTTAACTAGACACCCGTGGCAGTCTTTGCTGTCTTAATTAAATTTCTACTGCTGTGACAAAGACTGTGACTATATTAGTCAGGGTTCTGTAGAGTAACAGAACTACAGAATGTATTTATCTACTATATAATCTATATTTATATGATATTTATTAAAATGGCTTACAAGCTATGGTCCAACAGTGGCTGTCTACCAATGAAAGGTCCAAGAATCCAGTAGTTGTTCAGTTCACAAGGCTGGATGTCTCAGCTGGTCTTCAGAATCCACTGAGGAAGTGGGTTCTCATGCCAGGGAATGAAATTGGTAGCCAGAGCAAGAAGGCAAAGAGAGCAAGAGAGCGAGAGAGCGAGAGAGCGAGAGAGAGAGAGAGAGAGAGAGAGAGAGAGCTCTTCCTTCCTTCTTCCACGTCCTTTATCTAGGCTGCCAGCAGAAGGTGTGGGATTAGAAGTGGGCCTTCGCCGGGCAGTGGTGGCGCACGCCTTTAATCCCAGTGCTTGGGAGGCAGAGGCAGGTGGATTTCTGAGTTCGAGGCCAGCCTGGTCTACAGAGTGAGTTCCAGGACAGCCAGGGCTACACAGAGAAACCCTGTCTCGAAAAACCAAAAATAAAATAAAATAAAAAATAAAATAAAAAAGAAGTGGGCCTTCCCACCTCAAATGATCTAATTAAGAAAAAAAAATCTCTAACAAGTATGCCTAGCCTTTTGGGTTTTAGTTAAGTTCAAATGTTGACAACCGAGAAAAGCGATCACAATGACTGAAAACAACTTGGGAGGAAAGGGTTTAGTTTGTTGTTGTTGTTTGAGGCAGGATTTCTCTGTGTAGCCCTGGCTGTCCTGGAACTCACTCTGTAGACCAGGCTGGCCTTGAACTCAGAAATCCGCCTGCTTCTGCCTCCCAAGTGCTGGGATTAAAGGTGAGTGCCACCACTTCCTGGCTCAGCTGGCTCTTATCCAACCCAGAACCAACTGCCCAGGGGTTGAAACAACCCCAGTGAGCCAAGACCCCCTTCCCCATATCAGTTACCAGTCAAGAAAATGCCCCACGGGCCATTCTGATGGAGACAACTCCTCAACTGAGAATCGTCTTCTCAGATGTGTCTAGGTTTGTGTCAAGTTGGAAAACCAAATCATCAACTAGCACACTTGCCTTAGGTGACAGGCAGCAGAGACAGCAAACCTCTTTCCTTCACTCTCTGTAGTCTGATCGATTGGCAGTGGCTGTCTATGTGGGTTACACATGAGCCCAGTGCAAAGGAGGACTGTGTGATTAGCAATGTCTGTAATAAGAGTAAGGGGGTGGGGGGTTTGTATGCCACACGTGTCCTTTTCTTTATAGAAGAAAGTCTAAATAGTCCTCAGTCTTGTGTGCTGGATTTACGTGATCTCTATACCCATCTTTCTGTTTCTCTTCCTACCCCCTTAACCTCAGCTTCAGGTGTGTGGCTTGAATAACTAAGATGGAGATCTGACCATTTTCCACCATCATCTTTCTGTCTCCTTCCCATAGATCTCAGAGGTGACATTAAAGTGCTCCCCTTGCTTCTAAGTCTCATCCATGGCCACTGATTTCCACACATCCCAACTGTTCTAGTTCCTTCTGTTGCTATGATACTCTAACCAAGAGCAACTTACAGCAAGGCAGGATTTATTTCAGCTTACACCTCCAAGTTGCCGTCCATCACCCAGAGTGCTCAGGGAAGAAACGTAAGCAGAAACCTGAAGGTGGGCTTGCCTGCTAGTCCATGCTGCTTCACCTAAGTACAGCAGCCCCGTGGAGGATGATGCTGGCTGTTGGATGCTGGCTGGATGATGTTTGTGCTTAACTACCCTTCTGATGTGTTTAAGTCCATGAACCTATAGGGGACATTTCTCATTCATATCATCATAAGCCACTATACATTTGTGCGTGCAACTATGCACACAAGTATGTACATACCACACACACTATGTAAGCACCAAGGGTGAAATGTAAGATACGTGGATAAGACTACCTTAGAACAAATTCTGGTGGAACTTTAAGTGCTCGGGAGTTAAAGCAGAGGGTACTGCAGAGGGTGGCTGTCTACCTAAGGAGTCTTGGGGCCACTGGAGGCATCTGTTCCTCTGTGGGAGGATTCCTCCAGGTAACTAACTGGCACATGCCTTCTTTGAAGAACCTTCTGGAAACCTCCCTTTGCTCCCTGAGTCTCAGCTTCTGAACCTCTTGGGTTAAAGATTGCTCCCTAAAATGGAGCTAGGGTTAGCAAGGTAGCTTAGGGGGTTAAGGACTTGAGTTCGATCCCTGGGACTCACAGATGAGAGAAGAAACCCATCCAACTCCCAAAAGTTGTCCCCTGACCTCTGCATATGTGACATGTACTCACACACACACACATAAATGGAGCTAGAGGAACCCAGAATGGTTTGGGGGTGACAAGTGACCCCATTTATATTCTCTACAGCCTTGACTCTCACTTCCCATATCTGAGTAAAGACAGCCTGCTCAGTATGTATTGCTGCAGACAAACCCTTAGTCACACATCCAACTAGACTGACACCTCCAGAACCAAAACTCAAAATCATGTACACAAGGGAACCTCCTTCCAGAAGTTCTGGGTAAGGTGGCTCAGGGTTGCTTACCCGAAGGCTCAGCAACATCTCTCTGATCCAGATTCTTGGTTTTTTTAATTTTTTTTCAAAATTTATTTATTTTGCTCAGCATCTTCACCCATTGGTCTCAGCCTCAGGGCTTCAAGATGGCTGCAGCAATTCTGGACATCACATCTGCATCATTGGTGTCCAGAGGTAGGAAAAGCACTGGCTGATATGTTGAGGTAGTTCTTCCTCAGACTGTTTCTCTCTCAACATCAGAATGGGTCACACGCATCCCTCTGACCGTATGATTAGCCTGAACTTTGCTACGGGCCACCTGAGTGCATTGGAGAAGGAGTGAATAGGAGGTGGCCCTAGAACAAAGCTGGCTCTGACCGCAGTGGCGGAGGAACAGAGCACTGTGGCCACATCACAGTCTCCTCCTGACACATTACACTTTCTTTGTCTCTCCAGACTCTTGCCTCCTCCTTCAGATCAGCCATTACCTCCTCCAGAAAGCCATCCCTCCTGTCTCTGGCTTCCTTGGATAACCAGACCCCACCTTATGGCTCTGGCCTCAGTTGCAACCATATACTTCTATGCGTCACTATTTGAATTCGGAGCAGCCCCGCCCTGACTCCCCAGAGTGCAGAACCAGGCACAGGGCTGCCGTCATAATGTTTTCTTTTTTACGTGCTGGGGATGGAACCTCAGTCCTCACACTGAGCTACAGCGTGGTCTCAACAGACAGGTACTTAGTCAGATGGACGAGTGGGTTACAGGGAAGCGATGTCCAGTCCAGAAGGGACCTCACACACATTCCCCGGGTCATGGGAATTGTTGAAGCATTCTAGGCGGAGCTCAGCAGCTGAGCTCAAGAATAACTTTCATAAGTATCTGGGAGGTACCATGGAGTGTAATTTTATTTTTCTTTTGGTCCTCCCAGATGAGTTAAATATTTTTTAATGATGCCATGACCATCATTCATGAGAGGTTGTGTCATTTTTACCAAAACAAAGCTTTTATTTCTTTAAAAAATGAAGAAAAACAACTTTTTTTTTTAAACTGTAGGGGGTGATGTAGAATTTGTGGAGCTCTGTGAATTCCTTCTTCCCCTTGTCTGAGGCTTCCTTGAACCCATCAGGAGCCCACGTGGAGTCAAGGGTCCCTCTTTGGTTCCCTCCCTCCCTTCTCCTCTAGTTCCGAATGTATTGAAAACCCCAAAAAAGTGTGCAGGGCTCAGAATTAAAATCAAATTAAAGATGAATTTTGATGAGAAAATGGCACAGGTGTGCTGTGCATTCTTTGTTGCTTTGATAAAACACTGACTTTGCACGTATTGCAGATAGGGAGATATTTTAGCTTACAGGTTACAGCCCATCTGTACAGCTGAGACAGGAGTCCAAGACAGGAATCTTAAGGCAGAGAACAGGAAGAAACACTGCTTGCTGGCTTATTCCCCATGGTGTCTTCATCCTGCTTCCAATATCTCTAATTTCAATATTCCAAGCTCACCTACCAAGGAGTGATGTCCCCCATGGGGGGCTGAGCCGTCCCATATGAATCATGAATCAATGTTTCTCCCCCCGCCCCCCAGATACTCTCACAGGCCAATCTGGTGGAGGCAATTCCTCATTTGAGGCTCCCTCTTCCTAGGTGACTCTAGTTTGTGTCAAGTTGACAAAAACCACTCTGCAGAAGGTGTTTATATTTTCTGTTTCTCTCACAACTAAAATTTGGTTGGAGCAGAGGATGTTGGGAAATAGTCAAAGGAATGACACATGGTGAACAAGACCCTGGGAACCTGTGAGAGAGGCTCCAGGGTAAGAGGCGGAGAGCCTTTAAGCTCAGGTGCATTCTGTTCCCTGGATTATTATTGGATGTGGTTCGGTGCCTCCTGCAATAAACATTCAGTTTATAAGACATGTTTGGTTTTGTTGGATGTTGGAACACAGCTGTAAGATCCAATCTGGTAAAAGGATGTGCTGAGTGCTGTCCTTGGTGTACTCTGAACCTGGACATGGCCTTCGGCCTTGCTTACATGCTTTCCCAGATATAATCTCTCGGACTCGTCAGGCAATTGTTTAAGTTTCTTTGTCCTGAGAAAGTTCTAAGAAAGGGCTACTATGCTAACATCTAGTATGTGCTTCCTGGCATTTATTTGCATGTTTTTCTGATTGTGTTTTTCTGATATCAAACAACCTTGCTTGGATCACTACTTACCTTGTTACATTTGCGAATAAATGTGTAGTTTTAATTTTTCAAAACCTACTTTTAATGATGCTTCTCAAATACTTTAACCTCCCTTCTAGCCCACCACCCACCAGAGGTAGTGGAAAACAAAGGTGGTTATGATGTGGGGAACTGGACCTGTTTAGAAATGGTTTATTGGGGCAAATCCCATCTGCGTTGTCAGAAAATCAGCAGTTCAGTTCACAGGTCAGTGGCGGCAGCACAATCCACTTGCAAACACTTCACAGATATACCAGCAGTTCAGTTTAGTAGCTGCAGTGGTGGCATGACTTAGCAGGAACAGTCAGGCCTCAGCTGAATTGGCTGAGTCAGCAGGAGGGCTTAGGATCAGCAGGGAATCCAGGAGAAGCTGTGCCTCTCTCAACAAAGTGAAGATCAGCAAAGATCAAGAAACATTGCATAAATGCTGACTTTATAAAGCAAGCACCTCTCACAGACTGTTGAGTCCTATTTAGAGCCCCTCCAAACATCACATGTCCTCCTCAGGACTTGCCTCTCCACCTGTTTTGTCTCAGCATGTGAGTCTGTCTTAGCAAAACTCCAAATGAGTCTGTATCAGCTGACTTCACTCTGCCAATTGACCCGAGTCCGAGGAAGCAGCAAGAAGCTGCCAGCACACCACCAGAAGTTTTTTTGGTGTGTGTCTCTCTATGGAGTCCTGACAAATAGAGCTCAAATACTCAACGAAAGGTGGACCAATACATGTGTGTCATTAGCAAATCCTTCATCATGAATCCTTTTACAAAAGTGCTGGCTTTAGCAGAACATCCTTTCTCCTGTGTCTGCTTCAGCTAAACATTCCTCCACGAGTCTGCTTTAGCCTTTCACCTGTGTCCACTTCAGGAAAACACTCCTTCATGTGTTTGCCCCAGCAAGACACCATCAGCCGACACAACTGACTTTCTAAAGAACCAGCAAGTTTCCACTTCATAAATGTACTCTGAAACTGAAGTAAAGTTGTCTACAGCATTAGATATAGTCTGCCCCACTTTTTAAGTTCCTCAAATCCAAAATCTTGCAGACAAGATCTACATAGGCAAAAGTTGACTGAGGTGATCAAATCATCTGCCCCCACTCTCCATTTTTGCCTGAACTTATGTTGTGCATCACATGCATGCAGTACCCAAAGAGGCCAGAAGAGGGCATCAGATTTCCTGGATATAGCAGTTGTGAGCCATGATGTGGGTGCTGGGAATTGAACCACAGTCCTCTGCAAGAGCAGCCAGTGTTCTTTACCACTGAATGTCTCCATTCCCAATCTGGTCTTTTTGATAAAGCCTTAAAATATGTTTTCAAAGCTATGCCCTGGTTAATGACACGTATGGGATGAGGTCATCATTTTTTTCAAATTCATCTATTTTTTTATCACCCACTCACTGATTGGCCATCTTTTCCACATCTAGTACATTGGGAGTGTGGAGAGCAAAGTAATAGCTCTTATCTGTCCCTGTCACCAGGGAGACAAATATAGTCATAACAACCACTTCAAACCTTAGGAGGGCCCGGCTGAGTGTGGAGCAGAAGCTGACTGTCATGTGAGGGATGGGACAGAGGATTGCCAGGCTGAGATGAAATGGAAGGGCATTCCTGGAAGAGGAAACAGCCGTGTGGCCAGAACAGTGCATAGAGTACAGAGGTCCAGCACCTGGGGTCACACACATCGTCTGGTTTTAGTTTTGCAGCAGGCATATGAAAATGGGTGGGTACGGGCGGCAGGAAAGGGTGGTTCTGCTTCAGTCCTGAAGGGCACATCCATGCTGTGAGATATAAAGGGACTATGTCTGGTCATACTACAGAGACCTGGAGTGTGAGGCTGAACCCCTAGGCTTGGCTCCTAGGTCTTGCTGCAGTAACACTAGGCTGCCCCATGATACTAGTATAATCTGGGTGAGGCACTGGGCTCAGCCTCCCCATGAGGAAATGAAGGTGGGCCAGGTCAGGGGAGGGAACTGTCCCTAAAGTATGTCTACACACCCTACATCTGGCTTGACCCACAGTGGTAGGCCATTTGGCTCTCTTTTTGTTCTGGATGGTGCTAAGAGTACCCATAATGTAGGGCTCTGTCTTAGTTTCTTTTTCTGTTGCTAGGGAAAGTAACTTAAAGGAGAAAGGGTTTGTTCAGGCTCCCAGTTCAGGGGTACATCTATCATGGTAAGGCAGTCAAGGTCACATTGCATCCACAATGAACACATGCTGTGCGACTCCCACTTACACAGTTCAGTCCAGCATTCTTTCCAGGGAATGGCACCTCCTAGAGTGAGCAGGCCTTTCAACATGAAGGCAATCAAGACGACATTCCCGCCCGCCGGGCATGCTCAGAGGTCCATCTCCCAGGAGAATCTAGAATCGTCAGCCTGGCAATGTGAACTATGATAGACACCACCACTGTGTGTGTTGTGCTGGCAATGAAATCTAGGTCTTTGTCTTGTTAGATAACTGCCCCACCACTGACCTCTATATACCCCTGAGCCATTTTTTATATTCTAAGTCCTTATTCCATTGAGACACAGTCTGTCTCAATATGTAGCCCAAACTGGCCTCAAGCTTGCAATTCTTCAACCAAGGTCTCCCAAGTGCTGAGACTACAAATGTCCACCATCATACCTGGCCCTGTTCCCTTCAACTTAGAGATGAGAAAATCAAAGCTCAAAAAGATTGCCCAGGGTTGCACAGCAAGCTCATCAGATCAGCCTACTTCACAGGGCTCTCAACCATTCTGAAGGTCAGCATTAGTCCAGGTTTTCTGCCTTTGTCTCATATTTCTATGAGGCAAGGTCTCACTCTATAGCTCAGGAGCCCAGGTTTGTATGGAACTTATTGTGTAGCTCAGGATGATCTGACCTCTAACACAGGACAATCCTCCTGCCTCAGCTTCCCAATGGTGGGCATTATAAATATGAACTACCATGCCCAGTCTCATTCTGAGTTCTCTTTCAAGGCCACGTTTGGTGATGCACATTTAATAGTAAATGGAAGTAATAGTTTCTGGAAGCCTCCAGAAAGCATGGCTGTTCCTTAAAAGTCATTTCTGAATCAATGCTTTTATGTTTTACAATTAGGAAATTTGGGGGCTAGAGACACTGCTCATAGGCTAAGAGCACTTGCTGTCCTTCCAGAGGACTCAGATTTGATTCCCAGCACCCACCCAGTGGCTGACAATCCTCTGTAACTACAGCTCCAAGGGACTCTATGACCTCTTCTGGCCTCTTTAGGCACTGCAAGCATGTGGACCACAGACATACAGGCAAAACATCCATACACAGAAAAATAGATTTTTTTTAAAGAGAAAATTAGGAGATGGCAAGATGACTCATCCAGATAAAGATTCCCGCAACCAAGCCTGACAATTGAGTTCTAGCCCTGGAACCATGGATCCAGTTCCTGCAATTGTCCCCTGACATCCACAGATGAGCTGTGCCACACTTGTATCCATCCATATCTGTACCCATGCACTTGGAAATGTAACTTCTTCAAGGAAATTTCTGTTGGGTGTGGTGGCCTATACCTATAACCCCGGCATATGGGTTCTGAGACAGGAGGATAGCGACAAGCTTGGTCAGATGTTCTTGTATGAGTTCTAGAATAGCCCAGGCTTCCAAAGTGAAACTGGCTCAAAAGGAGGGGGAAGTGAAAGCAGCTTCTTGTTGATGGAAAGTACAAGATTCATCTGCAATAAACATTGAAACTTGGAAACTGGTGGAGATGAGAAAGCAACTCACGACAAAGCACTTGGTGGGCCCTGATGCCTGCCAATTGCAGGCCTGCTGGAGAGCCCCAAGTCTTGTCCCTTCTGGTCCTTGGGGAGCCCTCCTCCCACTTAGGGTTCCTAGCCAAAGCCACTTCCTCAGGCTCAGTTGAGCTCTGCATTTGTCTGGAAGCTGGCCCACACCCTAGCTGTGGTTTTTGCCTTTATTGTGATGGAGCCATCCCACAATCTGAGGGGGTGAGCCTGTTTCTTTGCTGCCTCCCCAGGGAAAATAAGGCCTGAGTTCAAATCTCACCCTACCTCCAAGAGGCCCACCAGATCTGAGTGTGATCTGTGGAAATGAACCCTGGGGTGGACTACTTTCCAGCTTGGTGGCCCTGAGCACCTCACTGCCCCCTGAGATTTTGTTTCCTCACCTCCCCAGTGAGGATTTAATGGCACCAATGTCAGAGATATTGGGGAGGGCACACTGAATGGCTCAATATACACAAAGGGCTCTGAATAGATTGACATGGATGTGGTGTTCAGTGAACATCTGCTGCCTCTATACCTCTAAGCAGTTCCTCTTTCTTTCTGTCTTAATTTATCCATCTGTAAAATGGGGATGGTACTGGTCCTGTCTCAGAATGCTGAGAAGCCCATAAGTGACTTGCTACTTGAAAAGAGCCTGGCATGGGTGGATATTTGACAAAGCATTAACAATTATTAATCGAAAACCTTCTGGGAACTCACACTCAGAAAAGCCGCCTGAGAAGATGAACTTCACACAAGCAGCAAAGCCATGCCCTGGGATATCTCTTCAGCAGCTCCATTTCTGGCAGAGCCTCTGTACAAGGCATGTGGTGGCCACGGGGAGTCCTGGGAGAGGAAGGAGGGTGTCAGTAGGGAGGCTGGGGACTTGGCAATGGAGGGCAGGTGGCCAATGGTGGGGTCGGGCTGAGTGGGGCCTCCTGGAATCTGAACTAGTGGGTGGGACAGGGGCACAGTGGCCATCTGGCCATGAGCTCAGGCAAGTCCCTGCCCTCTCAGCCTCAGTTCTCATGGGGCTATGATGTATGGATGACTCCAAGAATACACAGCAGGATGGGTTGTTTGGACAACCTGGAAGCCTGGCCAGGCATGAGGAGAAGTGTTTAGACACTGTCCTGCCTGGTCTGAGACAGCTGAGACAGGAGATGGAGGGAACCCCAAGCTGGTCCTTTCTGGATGGATATGTTGGTTGCATAGCAACTCAGTGTCCCCAGTGGAATAAAAGGAAACAAGCTTCTTGGCTGAGGGCAAGTATGGTCCTGAATGCCCCTGGTCTTGCAGCGACCCACCACCCCCTGTGCCCTGCTTCATCCTGCAGAGACTCACGAGCCCTGCCTCCACCCAGCTGGCCTCTGGATCTTATAATGCTGCTCTTTAGGCCCTCAATTCAGGCTCTGGGACTTTCTCCAAGAGGGACAGGCTCTCTTTTTAGTGCCAGACTTCAGCCTTCTTCCTCAGAGGCCCTGGAGATCTGGCACAGGGCCAATACTGATTTATAGACTCAACAGTTGGCACTTACTGTGTGAAGCTCTAAAATGCACAACTGACTGTGGGTAGTGCCTACCCTGTTGACTTGGGCTCTGCAATCCTTCCTTAGGGCAGCCTTCCCCAGTACCACAGCTGATGGTGAGCCTAGCCCCCTACAACCCTAGCTCGGTGAGGTTTGCTCAGGAAAGCAGCACTGGTTTAGGGGTCTGTAGGCCTGGGTTCTGCCTCTCCTTGTCATCTTGGGCTGCCTTCTCCACATCAGAGACAGCCTTACCCTGCTTCCTGTGGGTCCTGGTTAGAGAACAAGCATGTGTGACAACCCCCGCCCTTGTGTGCGTGTTCAGGCGTGCCTGCCTGTGTGCGTGTGTATACCCAATCCCTTCTGTTCAGTTTTCTCTAACGAGCTCAGAACTGCCTCACATTTGGTAGGTGAGGTCCTGACCTCCCTACTTCTGCCTCTTGTTTCTCTTTGTAGTTGTGGAGATGGAACCCCACACATTGCCAGTATTCTGCCAGTGTTCTGCTACTGAACCCTACCCTGGCCCCAGCCCCAGCCAATATACCTTGTGTGGAGACAAAAGGCTTTTTTTTTGTTTGTTTTTTTTGAGACAGGGTTTCTCTGTGTAGCCCTGGCTGTCCTGGAACTCACTCTGTAGACCAGGCTGGCCTTGAACTCAGAAATCCACCTGCCTCTACCTCCTGAGTGCTGGGATTAAAGGTGTGCACCACCACCGCCCAGCAAGACAAAAGTCTTACATCTCTAGCTAGCCTGAAACTCATCATACAAACCAAGATGGCTTCATACTTCTGTTGATCTTTTTCTTTTCTTTTTAGATTTATTGTTTATTTTATGTATATGAATACACTGTAGCTGTCTTCAGACACACCAGAAGAGGACACGGGTTGCTGGGATTTGAACTCAGGACCTCTGGAGGAACAGTCGGTGCTTGGTTTCAGTACTTGGATTATAGTGCTGTGCTCATATGTTCCTATTCCTTTTTCCAGGAAGGTGGGAAGCCGGGAGCCCAGGAATTCAGGCAGTTTTGGTGCTGTTTTGAGGCAAAAATGTCCTTTTTGTCTCAATATTTTGCTCTTAAGGCGTCCAGCTGCTCTGAAGAGGCCCACACACCCACTCACAGGGAGTAATCTTTGTATCAGGTGGAGATATTGACTTAGGCACATGAAGAGCACCTTAATGGCCAAACTGTATTAGTGTTTGATTGGAGAACCAGTCACCACAGCCTGGCCTAGTTGATAATGAGACCAGCTTTACACTGGTGAAACTGGGGCTTAGAGCAGTGATATTCACAGCACACCTTTAATCCCAGCAGTCAGGAGGCAGAGGCAGATGGATTTCTATAGATGAGAAGTCACCCTGGTCTACATAGAGAGTTCCAGGACAGCCAGGGCTACACAGTGAGACCCTGTCTCAAACAAAGAAGCAAAATAAAAAGAAAAGAAAAAGAAACAGAAGAACAAACACGCTGGCGCAGAAATGTACATTTTTGTTGCTGACATCTTGAAAATGTTTTAAATTACGTTTACTAGTCGGGGCGTGGTGGTGCACACCTTTAATCCCAGCACTCGGGAGGGAGGCAGAGGCAGGCGGATCTCTGTGAGTTTGAGGCCAGCCTGGTCTACAGAGTGAGTTCCAGGACAGCCAGGGCTATTACACAAGAAACCCTGTCATTAAAAACCAAATAGAGTGGGCAGTGGTGGTGCACGCCTTTAATCCCAGCACTCAGGAGGCAGAGGCAGGTGGATTTCTGAGTTCGAGGCCAGCCTGGTCTACAGAGTGAGTTCCAGGACAGCCAGGGCTACACAGAGAAACCCTGTCTGGAAAAAACAAAAACAAAACAAACAAACAAACCCCAAAATAGATAGGTAGGTAGATATAAAAATTAAGTGAAATGTCATTAAAGTCGGTCTGAGTGGCCATGGTAGCACAGAAGCTGAGGCAGGCAAATCAGTTGTTCAAGACAAATCTTGCCAACTGAGTTTGACTTCAACCTGTACTATGTAAGAACCTGTCTGAAAAAAAAAAAAAAAACAAATAAATTAACTAAAAAGAGCCCTCTCCAAATGGGTTGTGCCCCTGCCCATGAATGTCCACTGATGCCCATCCCTCACTCATCAAAGACCTGAACCAGCCAGTGGTCATTCTTGGTGTCAACTGGAGCTCAGTCATCTCAGTGCCTCAGTGCACCAGAATGTGGGGGAGGCCTTGGCCTCAGAGCAGGGATTGCAGTCCCAGGGCTGCAGCCCACACCGGGAGGGCAGGTGGTGGTCAGACCCTTGAGCTTCTCAGGTTCCCTGTGGCATCTGTGTCATGTTGCTACGCAAACAGGAAAACCATCCTAAAAAGACATGCTAAAAATAATAGATAAATAAATAACAGTAAGTTTCTAGGCCTGGGAAGTTGACACTCAAAAGAGCCAGAGCAGGCAGGGCCTGGTGGTATAAGCCTGCAGATCCAGCTCTTGGAAGGCTGAGTGGGAGGATCACAAGTTCAAGCTAAAATGTGATCTCCTTGAGATTCCATCTCAAAAACAAAGAAACAGGGCTGGGGATGTAGCTGGCGCCACAGAGTGCTGGGTAAGCACACAGGAAGCCCCTTGTTAGATCCTTAGACACACATTGTAATCCTGGCACCCGTGAGGTGGAGGCAGAGGGATCCAAAGCTCAAGGTCGTTGAGGGAAGTATGGGTTTCCAGAGACCTTGTCTTAGGGGACACACACACACACACACACACACACCCCATGAACGAAATAAGAGACATCGATGGAGGAAGGAATGAGAGAGAGAGGATGGTGAGATGAATCTGAGCCACACTGGACAGAAAGAAAGAGAGAAAGAGCAATAGAGGAAGGGAAGGAGAGCGGAAAGGTGGGAGGGAAGAAGAGAGGGAGAGACAGAGACAGAGAGAGACAGACAGACAGACATCGATGAAATGAATCTGAGCCACAGTGGATATCTCTGAGGTTGGGTTGCTGTAGTGGCACTGTCTCTCTTTAAATTGTTTACACTAATTTATTTTAGGCATATGAGTGTTTTGCCTGCATGTATATGTGTGCACTATGAGGTATTCAGGAAAGGATTTCAAATCCTCTGGGTCTGGAGTTCTGGATGGTTGTGAACCACCTGTGGGTGCTGGGAATTGAACCCAGGTCCTCTGCAAGAACAAGTGCTCTGAACTCTGACCTATATCTCTTGCTCCCAGTCTCTGGTCTCTCTTTTACAAGGTCAAGCCCAGCAATCTTAGGACAGTCTTTTAGTTTGATTTTGTTATTGTTTGTTTTTGAGACAAGTCTCACTATGTCTCCATGGCTGACCTGGAAATTTACTATGTAGACAAGGCTGGCTTCAAACTCAGATATGCACTTACCTCTGCCTCCTGCATGCTGGGATTAAAGGCATGTGCCTCCGCTGAAAGACATCTTTTAAATGCACACACAGGCACCTCTACACCTCCCTCTTCCTGTTTTGTTTTTTGTTAGTTTGTTTTGTTTTTTAAGTTGTTGAGACAGAATTTCTCTATGTAGCCCAGTCTGGCCCAAACTCACAATCTTCTCGCTTCAATCTCTTTAGCATGAGGGTCGCAGGTATGCACCTTACTGTATGCTAGCATCTTGGGTTTCCGAAAAACAGAGGTATTTTCCCTGGTGTCTCTGGGGGTCACTGGATAAGAAAAGGGCCCACATACAAACCGGGTGTATTAGAGCCCAGCTCACCCCCATGAGAGCACTTGAAGTACTCTGAACCAGTCCACACTCAGCTGGAGTTGATGAAATGGTGGAACCGGTCCAACCGGTGAAGGACAGAGATAAGGAGTCAGATTAAAATGAGGCTGTGAAGAACAGGTGGAAGCCAGCCTAGGCCCAAGTTTCCAGGTGGGCCCTTCAAGGTGCACCTGGCCCATCCAAGCTGCCACATGACTTAGGCTGGACCAATCCCAACCTCTCCAAAGAAGCTGCAGGACCCTGACTCCCAGATGTGTATCTCCCACTTCCTGTCTTTCTCATCTGAGATCTGCAGCTTCTCCTCTTCAAGGCTCAGTTCACTCAGAGAGCCTTGGGTAAGCTTCGTGCACCCCATCTCTTATCGGGAGTGTGTCCTTTCCCAACCTTTCCCACTGGTGTAGGGGACAGAGTAACACTGGACCCCCTAGGGATGCCTCTCAGAGCTTCTAGACCGCTGGTTCCAAATCGGAATTTATATATTTTATACTTTTGCAGCTGCTGCCCATCAGAAAATGAAGGCTTTGTATGATGGAGTGGGACTCCTACAAAGCTTCCAAGGCCAGCAGGCTGGAAGGGAGCCAAGTGAACGACATTTAGCCAGCATAATACAAAATCTAAAGTGAATCTGAAGAATCTTTATGCAAGTAGCAGATGGGAAGTGAGCCCTGGCTGAACGGGTGCTCCTGGGAAAGAGTGCACATTGCATTTTCAAGAGACTAACACTGCTGCCACCTCAGTTGATTCTAGCATGGGGACTACATTACTAGAGACAGCGTTTCTGGAAAACTAGAAGAGCCTTTGAGTGCAGGGACTGTCAGTCAACACTGCAACCTTCACATCCAGAGGGACAGTGACAAAGTATGCATTTCAGGGAAGATAGTCTACGATACTGGGAAGCCACAGCACCTGCAGCCATTCATTGCAGCTCTTTGAGAATCCAAGACTCCTATTGCAAATGACTGTGGGGGAGGGAAGAGGGACATGAAGGCAGAGAAGCCACCCTGAATGTACAGTACTAGGGAAAGAAATCCTCTGAGGCTCATGTGGAGCTTGCTTCAAGGCATGGTGGTGGGACGGGATATCTAGATGTGAGAAATTAACGTGGGAAAGGAGCCCTTGACCTTGGAGCCTAGAGGAAGTCTCTTGTCAGCTGAGAGTCAAAGGGAGGTGGGGGTGGGGGGGAAGTAGGTCAGGGGTTAAGAGTGCTTGTGGCTCTCACAGACGGCCAGAGTTCAGTTCCAAGCACCCACATAAGGCAGCCCACAACCACCTGTAACTCCAGTTCCAGGGAATCCAACTCCTTTTCTGACCTCCCACAGCACACATACCCCTTTGTCCATTCTCTCCTGCACACATGTGCACATACCTACCCACCCATATATGTGCACACACACACACACACACACACACACACACACACACGATTCAAAGTTAAATCAGATCTTAAAGAATTCCAGCACAATTAAACCAGGCAGACTTTAATCTGAGACAGAGGCAAGAGGATTGCAACAAACTGGTGGCCAGTCTGGGCTACAGAACAAGACCCTGAGTCAAGAAAGGAATGTGAAATCTACCTACATAGAGATGATATTCCTTTCATCTAGAGATGCTGCAAATAAAAATGCTAAAACACTTAGGCCACACTCAAGGCCTAAGCGTGTCACCTTGCCCATTTCCAGTGTGTGCAAGCAGTTTTCTAGGCCTCTCATAAGAAACCTCATATACACTAAGACACGTCTTAACCACCTAGTCACAAAGGGTTTATCAGACTGAAATTCTACCAAAGGCACTTCCCCCACCCCCAGCCATCCCATAACGCCACTTACAGATATCGAGAGTCCCCAATATCATATATATGGCTATGGCCTAAAGATGATCATCCCTTGAGGGGCATACATGCACACATAGCTGTACCTTATCCTTTCTCTGAGAGTCTATTAGCTCAGGTACTTATATTGAAGATAAAGACTCTCTTAATAAACTGCAGATCTGCTTCATACTGGCCTGTCCTAGAATTCGTTTCTTTTTAAGATTTATTTATCTATTATATGTAAGTACACTGTAGCTGTCTTCAGAAACCCCAGAAGAGGGCGTCAGATCTCATTATTGATGGTTGTGAGCCACCATTGGAGGAGCAGTCAGTGCCCTTACCCACTGAGCCAGCTCTCCAGCCCCCCTAGAATTCTTCTCTGTCACCAAATCAAGAAACTTGGCTTCACTTGAGTGGATGTTTTTGAAGAGACTCTGAACCTCTGTGGCCCTATCTTGCTGCTCCTCATCCACAGGCCTCTTCCAGTGGCTCCAAATCCTGTGCAAGGACTGGGGAGCAGCTCAGACAGTCAGGCAGGCCTGATTCTTCAGGAGTGAGGGAGAAGCTGATGTCCACTGGTGTCACTAAGAGCCTGAGACCTGCCCTGGCCCTGGCTCTTCCCTGTCTTCCAGAGGCAAGCACTCACTCTGGCTCTGGGCTTTCCTGCTGCCTTGCTCATTGGAAAGTGACCATGAGTTCCTGGGTCTAAAGACTAGAGGCTTCTCTTTTGCAGAGGAAAGTTACATGTCCTTACCTTCTATGACATTGAAAATGCTTGTGTGGTGAGTTGCAGAGCAGGGGACACATAAAAAAAACAAACAAACAAACAAGCCACAGCACTGGCTGAAAGACAGTGGGACACACTCTTGACACTCTTGAGAAGATAGTTGGTATGAAATGCCTCCCCTGACCTTCCTAGGAGTTGCTAGAGATGATAGATATGGGGAAGGCACTCTGGGCCCCAGGAGCAGCTGGGTAGCTGCAGAATGTATTCAGAAACAGGGTTTTGGATTTGAGTCCTACAGACACTTGGGCAGGGCCCGAGTCATCCCCATTACTATGATCTCATCAGGGTTCCCAGAGACTACACCTAACCAAATCCAGGGCCTGCATACCTACTGGTCATGAACCCTCTGGCTGCCAGGCCCTCTATACATTACTAGTGACCCCAGATGTGTGCTCAGTAGGAAGGGCAATTTCCAAATCTATGTCTGGAAGAGGGTTTCCCCAAAGTCTCTGAGCAGTTCTGCACATCAGTCACCAACTCTGAGAGGCAGCATGCCACTGCATCCTTGCAGACAAACTAGTGAGAATTTTTGTCTCTTAAAAAACAAAAAAACAAAAAAACCCCACAGTTATATTATGTAAATGTTTTTAATTCCAGGTGTGGGATAAGAGGCTGCTTCACAGCAGGTGATTATGATTTGCCTCATGCACTAGCAGGGGTGTGATTTTTGACAGCTGTAGATAGTTTCATTCTGGGGACTCCGGAGAGGGTATAAAATGGGAGAGCCCTGAGAGGACCTGTCCTGGTTGCCACTGTCCCTGCTGCTGCTGGTTCCTTTTGTTGCAGTTTGTCAAGTGGTTGTGACCAAGGAGACAAAAAGAAGTTTGAGATATCCTGATGATGAAGATTGGACCAGCCCCAAGGAACCCAACACCCCTAACCCACAGGAAGTAGTCCAAAGAGGTCTATGCTCCCTTTCCTCTCAAACCTTCTTTCTCTCCTACCTAGTGTTGTGGGGTTGGAAGGGATTAAGGTGGAATAAAGATTGGAAGGGTGGTAGATATTAAGAACTCAGTAAAACAGCTAAAAGTAATATGTCAACAGCAAACCTCAGAGGACTTACCTTTACACATGAAGAGACTGAGGTACAGCTTGACTGGGCACCTTGCCCATCACTGTGGAGCTCTAACAGAATGAAGGTAGGGAAAGGGGAGGCTATGCCCCAGGGGGTGGGGCTTGTGCTCCATGTGACCTGAGTAAGTCAGTAGGATGCTGTGCTGGCTAGTTTTATGTCAACTTGACAACAAGCTAGAGTTATCCTCCCTTGAGAAGATGCCCCCATAAGATCTGGTTGCATGCAAGCCTGAAGGGTATTTTTTTTTTCTTTTTCTTTTTTTCTTTTTTTTTTTTGTTTTTTTGAGACAGGGTTTCTCTGTGTAGCCCTGGCTGTCCTGGAACTCACTCTGTAGACCAGGCTGGCCTCGAACTCAGAAATCTACCTGCCTCTGCCTCCCGAGTGCTGGGATTAAAGGCATTCACCACCACTGCCTGGCTGGGTATTTTCACAATTAGTGATTGACAACGGGAGGACCCAGTAAAGAACCAGCCTGCCTCCATCTTGGGCTAAAAAACTGTCTTATAGTAAAGACAATTAGGTTCATTCCTGCTTACCATTAAATCTGTTTCTCAAGGATTGGGCTATGTCACATCTGTAGCCTTAACTACAAATGTTCTGCACTGCCTGTCCCAGGAGTGGCAATCATGTATTTATTATAAAAGGTTGTTTATAGCTACCTTGCAACCCTACCTTTATTTCAAAGGTTATATGACCACCTATGACTACTTTGTTATGAGTACCTCTTGCATCTTGTTATACCCACCTTGAAACCATGTCTTTGTTCCAGAAGTTCATTAGGACTAACTTGTTATATTTATGTTCTGCTCCTGTAACCCCATCCTCTTTGCCTGCCAAATCCCCCACTTGGAAAGCCCCTACCCTGACCTATAAACACCTTAACACCCAGTGTTGGCTTCTCTAACCCTGCCTTAAGGGGAGGCAGCCATGTACACGAAGGGGGAAAAAAAAACAAGCTTGCTTTAATTATTGCTTGCTTTAATTAATTTGACCATGATGATTTGGGCCGGTGATCTTTCTCCTTCCATCTTTGGGATTAACACCAGCCCATTGTGGGTGGTGCCATTCTTGGGCAATGTGATCCTGGGTTCTATAAAAAAAAAAAGCATGCTGAGCATACCATGACGAGCAAGCAGCACTCCTTCCTGGCCTCTACACCAGTTTCTTCCTTCAGGTTCCTGTCCTTTCCTGACTTCAATGAGGGGACTACAATGTAGAAGAAGCCAAATAAACCCTTTCCTCCCCACTTCGCTTTTGGCCATGGTGTTTCATCACAGCAATACTAACCTAAGTAGGATAGATAGGAGGGATACTGTAGATAGACAGTCCAGTGAATATGCCCAAGGTAGAAAGGAGCAATCAGGCGGCTAGGGAACGTGTGGGCATAGGAGTTGATGTATGAGCAGAGAAGAGGGAGGCTAGGGGATTCTGTTTCTGAGGGCTGTGTCTTGAGAGTCATGGCTGGGCTGGGGTGTGGCTTTCTAATCTCAGCACAGACAGGTCTCCAAGGAGCCAACTCAGTGACTTGGACCCTTTGGGAGTGTGGATGAGGGTGGCCCGGCTCAAAGCTGCCATTGTCGCCTCCATACACGTCTCACTGTCTGGGGCCTAAAATAGAGCAGGCATAGAAGGATCCCGTGAGAAGATTCTGGCAAAGGACTATGGGGGAAAAGGGGTATGAGTCACGCTGGGGACCTTTGAATTTGACACTCCCAAAGTTCTGCTGCCCTGCCCAACACCATTGGGCCTCCCACATCCACCCCTGCCCACTTTGGTTTGGTTGGGGAGCTGGGCTGGCTTGGATCCGGCCTCAGCTCTGTTCTGTCATGGAGGAACTAAGTCACTTGCCCATACCTCATCCCCTTGATAGCCTGTTTCTCAGCGGTACCAGAAATAAGGGTCCTCAGGCATCTGCTGTGAGGGCCCTGGTAATTAATGAGCGAAGGGACCAAACCCAGGACCAGCACCACTATCCATCCACCTCTGTATTTCTCTGGACCTCAGTTTCCTCACTTGTAAAGGTCTGTTCTTTGCAGGTTTCGGGTCAAAATCCATGTACGATCCTGAGAGCTCCTGGGACCTTCCTCCTGCACCTTCAACCCCGGACCCTCAGCTGGCACAGTATAGAGAACGTCAGCCAAGACTGACATACTGTTTTCATGCCCTGCACTAGGCACACTCTGCCTCCTGCTCCTTGCACCCTGGAGGTAGAGGCAGATGTTTTTCTCAGTCCCAGAGCAGCCAGCCACTCCTGGCCAGAAGCCTGGCTCCTCGTGGGTACTACCATGTGCTAGACTCTCACGTGTTTGATTTAACTACGGATTTTGGTTAAATCGGATCCTGTTCTGTGAGAGGAAGGAGTCCTTGGGGCGGTACAGCTGGTGACCCGGTTCACGGGGCCAGCGCGCCCTCTAGAGGCTACTCTGCTCAGAGTCTTGCTCGACAGCCAGAGGAACTCAGGATCTGGTCAGCAGGGCGGTTCCAAGGTTGGAAGACTCTTTCTGGTTTCCCCTGCCGCTCTACCCCCACTTTTTGTAACCTAAAAGCGCTCGTCTCACTAAGACCTTCCATGGAGGCAGCTCAGAGACCTCCCCAACTGCGGCTGCGCCGCCCCGCCCCATTACCATGGAGACTGCTTGTACACAGTTTCCCTTTCTATTCTACCCTGTCAGGAATCGCGGCCCCTCTGACGGGACTGGTGCCCGCTTAGGAGGGAGCCCTCCCGGTTCTGGAGCGGGCGCCTATGAACATCAGGGCCCCAGCAAAATTGGCCGTGGGCAGAGTGAGGTTCTACGGTAAACACCACGGGGAGGTGAGGCCCCAGGGCTCTATGCAGACTTAGTGGGGTCAGGTCCCAACTCAAGAATAGACCCTAGATTTATTTTTTCTTTTTCGTTTTGAGACAGGATTTCACAATGTGGCTGGCCTTGAACAGAGATCCATCTGCCTCTGCTCCCGAGTGCTGGGATTTAGGTGTGCTCATCAGGTCTTTCCCCATGCCTGGTTTGTTTGTTTGTTTGTTTTTCCCGAGACAACGTTTCTCTGTATAGCCTTGGCTGTCCTAGAACTTACTCTGTAGACCAGACTGGCCTCGAACTCAGAAATCCATCTGCCTCTGCCTCCCGAGTGCTGGGATTAAAGGTATGCACGGCCACTGCCCGGCACGCCCAGTTCATTTTTAAAGACCATGGTAGCACAGGCCCTTAATCCCAGCACTCGGGAGGCAGAGGCAGAAGGATCTCTGCGTTCAAGGCTAGCCTGGTCTAGAGCAAGTTTTAGGACAGATACACAGAGACATGTAGCTGATTGGCCAAGAACTCTTCACGTAAACAAGATTCCAAGCACACACAGATCTGCTTTGTCTTTTGAGGCAGCATTAGGCTGGCCTCTAACTTCAGGCAATCGTCCTGCCCCTGCCTTCCCTGGTGCTGGGATCAAAAATGTACATCATTATTTCTAGGTTGGACTCATGATTTGAACTTGTCAATATTTGACCCAGAACTTGCTTTTGCATGGCTGTAGTGTGGGACCTGGAGTTTACGGACACCCCCATCCCCCACTCCCCGGGTTCCTGGACAGATTAGGGATGGTTAGAGCTGAGGGGAGTTCACTTGACTCCTGACAGGCATAGGACCACTTTTGCCCTGTACTTTCAGGTCAACTGCTCTGCCTTCTCCCCTGACGGCCGAACCCTGCTCACAGCCTCAGATGATGGCTGTGTGTATGTATGGAAGACAAAGACCGGGCGACTACTGTGGAGGCTGGCAGGTCACAGAGGTGGGGCTCAGGCACCTGGCTGGAGAGAGCTCTAGGGCTCTGTGCTGACATTTGAGCCTACCTTGGTGATACAGGACTTTGGGGGAGAGGGTTGGAGCAAGTCCAGTAGAGGCAACTGGGTAGGGTAACACCAAACCTAACACTAGAGTAAGACTTAAGAGACTCAAAATCTTATTTCTTAAACTCTAGACATGCAGTCCAGTAGTACAAATACTCTGAGTGGTTTTACAGAGTTCCTCTTCCAGCAGAGCTACCCATTAAACACCCTTCCCCCATGGAGTTTTACCTCTCTAGAAGCCTCCCCAGACTGGGATGTTTGATAGGCTTATTCCAGTCAGCCTCAGGTCCTCAAGGTCACCTGCTGTGTTGCACATGTGAACTTGTCAGACTGTTTTTGGTCCTATTCAACCATTGTTACCAGACTTTAGCCCGCAAGCGAGGAGCTTGGCTTGTTAAGACACGTGAAGCAATGATAGTAGAGGCTTAGAGCTAAAGAACTTACCTGGGATGATGAGAGAATAGTGCTGGAAGGAGGGATCTGGATTGGACGATTACCCCCCCAGATGGGCAAACTGAGACCCAGCTAAACCCAGCTCAGACCAGGTCTTGTGGTTGGACTTGGAGGGCAGGACAAAGCCATGTATTCTCTGCCTCAGGCCCAGTGAAGTCTTGCTGTTTCTCTCCCAATGGTGGCCTCATTGCCAGCTCCTCCTGTGACTGCACCATCCGACTGTGGGATGTGACAAGACCCAAGTGCCTTCATGTGCTGAAAGGTGAGTATTCAGTTTGGCCTGGGGCCACAAGGGCTCCTTTGTGGGCTTTGTTCCATCCTCTTCCCCACCTTTGGGCTGGTGTCTGTAGGTCACCAGAGGAGCGTGGAAACGGTCAGCTTCAGCCCAGACTCAAAGCAGCTGGCATCAGGTGGCTGGGACAAGAGAGTGATTCTCTGGGAAGTGCAGGTATGATGGGGCCTAGGTCAGAGGGGACCAAATGCACCCTCTGCTCGTAGTGGTTCATCCACTCTCCACACCCAACCGGGTACCTAAAACTTTCTAGGCCTCAGGTCCCAGCTGGCATTGCCTGTCCTCCTGTTGTGGCAAGGCCTGGGAAGACTAAGGCCTAGTCAAGTTAGGGAGCACCCAGGCTCCTCCATCTCTGCAGCTCAGACTCTCTTTACAGTCCGGCCGCAATGTGCGCCTCTTGGATGGGCATTGTGATTCTGTCCAAAGCAGTGACTTCTCTCCAGCCTCGGATTCTCTGGTGAGCTTTACCCCCCACCACACCCTGCATCAGTGGCTGAGTGGTAAGAGCTGTTTCATACTCCTTACGGCCCACCCACAGGCCACTGGTTCCTGGGACTCAACTGTGCACATCTGGGACTTGCGGGCATCAACCCCAGTAGTGTCGTATCATAATTTGGAGGGCCACACTGGCAACATCAGCTGCTTGTGCTACTCAGCATCCGGCCTCTTGGTAAGCTAGGCTAACTGGGGCTCTAGGCCAAGGGCAGTCCCTATTTGCCTTTGGGGGTTGGGGGGAGTGGTGTCACTGAGCTCAGGGCTATATGTTCAGGCATCTGGTTCCTGGGACAAGACCATCTGTGTCTGGAAGCCTATTACCAACAGCCTGCTTCTTCAGCTCAGGGGCCATACCACCTGGGTGAACAGCCTAGCCTTTTCTCCTGATGAACTAAAGCTGGCCAGTGCCGGCTACTCTCATACGGTAAGCCCCCCCCATCCCCCCATAAACCTCAGCCTCACCTTCCCAGAGGTTGCAGCCATATTAGAAATGTCCATGCAGAACACAGGCAAGGACAAGACCTAGATACTGATCTCTGTGACCCAAAGGCCAGCGTAAAGGACCAGGTAGCCCTATACCTGTGGCATCAACACCGCTGAATGATGAACTTTTCACATTTCTGTGCCAGAGGCTATGCAGGCACCTGAAACCTTGTCTGCAGACATGTCTGGGCCTCAGCACTGACACTTCCCAATTCTACTGCCTGTTTTTACTTCTAGGTCAAAGTCTGGGACTGCCTCACAGGAAAATGCCTTGAGAACCTAAAGGTAAGGCACCACGGCCAGTACAAAGACCAGTGCAGGGTGTCCAGCACCGGTAGGACTCACTAACCCTGACTCTGCCCCTGTGTTACTGACAGGGCATGCTGGATGTGGCCCATGCTTGCATTTTCACCCCAGATGGCAAACTCTTAGTGTCAGGGGCTGCTGATGTGACAAGATGACAAGTCTGCTCAAAGTCAAGAACCTCTTCCATGTAGCTTACCCACAGGCCTAAGGTAACTAAGAAAGCAGCCACCACATCTCTGCAGCAGGGACTACCCTATCCTATCCCAGAATAAGGCTGTCACCTGCTGTAGGCAGGTGGTCACCTGGTTCCCCACCTCGCCCCACCGGCCCCAAGTGGCCAGTGTAAAACAGGAAGCAGAAAGCCAGTCAGTTTTGCACTTTATTGTCGTCTCAGGCCTTGACTGCATACTTGCGCAGCGGGTACAGCCGCTCCTTCCGCTGCTGCTTCTTGGTCTTCAGCTTCTCTTCGTGCTTGGTGAGCCTGCGGCGCATGGCTCTAGTCTTCTTGGGTCGCAGGTCCAGGGGCTTGTACTTCTTGCCCTGGGACAGAAATGACAGAGTGAGTCTGAGCAGTGGGGGCTACTGGGAAGATGCTGAAGCAGGTGAGCACACGGGACTTCTTAGAGCAAACGGTAGAGCATTCAGAGTCTTTTAGCTGGGGGCTGCCAGTAAGGCACCAGAGGTTGGCGGGCCTCGTATTTGTACACACAGCCCCCTAATTTCAAGACTACAAGGGCCAAGAGGGGGCTGGGCTTCAGTTTTCCTATGCATCACCCACCAGTGACTAAGCAGAAAGTCATAGCACAATTGAAAGAGCACTCCACACACATACCAGGCCCTGTGGAGGCTACAATGAACTGGCTGACCCACCAGGCACGGCTCATTAATGCTCTAGGCAACATTGAACATGGAAGAAGGCTTGGTCAAAGTCACCCTGGCACAAGATGACCCCGAGCAGTTAAGGGAGCTCTCATCTTCCTCTATCTCCTAGTCCTTCCCATGTGTTCTAAAACAAGGCAGTCTCTTAGTTCCCACAGGGACTATGTCCTGTGGTCAGACCCTTACATTGTGAGAAGCAGCAGCCCCACCAAGAATTTCAAGAGGCTCCCAAAGCAAGCTCCTCAGCAGCCTGCTGAAAAGCAGAGAGAGCAGGGCACACACAAAAGCCTTTAAAAATGTGGAATTGGGTTTCCTACAGTGGCTACTTCTGCCTGCAAAGGGGCAGGCACAATGGTTCATGTCCTGCACCAAGCTCCTGTAGATGGAGAAAGGACCCAAGAAAGCTTTGCAGGATAAGGTGGGGACACAGAGTCACATCAGGTACGTCAAGTCCACTCAGAGCTCTACCCACAGAGCAGCCAAGAAACACACATATCTACTTTCATTCTAGATCAGTGTGGACAGATGGCAAAGCTCAAGTCTAAGTGTTCACACAGCAGAACACCTGTAATCCCAGCAGCTAGAGAGGCAGAGGGCCTCTGTGAGTTCTAGGCTATCCTGGTCTAAAAGCAAACAAAACTCCAGAACTCCTACCCTGGTTCTTTGAGTTCAGTGCAGGTTTATTCACTTGCCTGATATGTGAGACCTCATGGTTTAACCCCAAGCACCACCTAAATAAAAGCCTCCAGTGACATATTTACCACATGCTGAAAAGCCATGTGTCAGCATTAGCAGTGAAACAAAAAACTTCAAGTAAGTTTCACTGCACAGGGGCGGGGTAAGGTCCCTATACCACTCAATACGCTGAGTGATAGGTGTCTGGGTCCCAGCATCTCAGAAACTGAGAAACCGTTCTTCTGACCCACCCAAACCAAAAGCGCCCCTCATGGGCAGTGGAGTCACACCACAACTTTCTGATGTGCCAAACCCCAACACTAACTAAAACTTGCAGAAGTAATTAAAAGACTAGGGGGATTATCTTAAAATGACATCCCTTCCTCACCGCCCCCCAATCCTTGGAGACTAGCTATGGTCACAGGAGTCAATTCCCAGTAAAACATGTCAATTTGAAAGCACCAACACCATGACTTAACAACTTGCAACCACCCCAGCAATACCCCTACTGTCCTCATGAACCAGCTCGGAAGAGAAGCTTTTGGGCATCCGTTTACCAACTGTGGGTGTCCTTGGGCAACCCAACCTCTCCAAGCCTTGAACAGCAGGTACGTGCCTGTGAGACACACACACTGAACAGCTAGCGTTACCTCAGGCCAGGGTTCCAGTTCCATCTTATAGCAAAGCAATCCGACCCAACAACTACCACACAGCTGAGTTCAAAGCCAGTGTCCGGTCCACCCTTACCTCTGACCTTTTGACACCAAGAATTCACATTAGTCTGGGAAGTTGATAACTGGGCAAACTCAGTCACATAATCAGAGACTCTCTCTCTTTTTCTTTTTTGGTTTTTCGAGACAGGATTTCTCTGTGTAGCCCTGGCTGTCCTGGAACTCACTCTGTAGACCAGGCTGGCCCCAAACTCAGAGATCCACCTGCCTCTGCCTCCTGAGTGCTGGGATTAAAGGCATGTGCCACCATGCCCTGCTAATGGGAGCCTCTTGAGGGCCCAGTCCCACGTACACTAGAACCCCTCTACAATAGTTCCTGGCCAGTGCTCACCTTGTAGAATTTCCTGAGGTTTTCCTTTTGAGTCTGGTTAATGACAGTGAGGACACGGGCAATGGATTTGCGTACGACTCGTCTATAAAAATAGATGGCTGTGAAGATCAGGCAGGCACATACAACTCCCCAACACAAGGCCCCCATTTATACCACCCAGGAAGTAAAACTAGAGGTAAGGACAGGTTTGTCAACATGTACACGTGAAGACTTGATGCAGACTTGGCAACGAGTAAAGACATTTACTCTCAGGCCAAGAACTTATACCAAAGGCCAGAGACTGAGGCCATGTCTTCAAGTTAACTAGTCTAGTGTAAGTAATCACAAATTGGAGAAAAAGAACAGGTGTAGAGAGAACACTGAGGCCAGGTACAGGCTGAGAACAGTTGATTGTAGTCATGGTGATAAGAGATCAACTCGTGATTGGAACACTTGGTCTCAGCACATAATCTGTCTCTTGGCAAGTCTCCCTGGTCCTTACCACTTGCTTCCAGTCTCACTACAACCCACGTGAGGTGGCACCACCATGGCCCTTCAGGAATGCCCTATTTTCTCACCACAGTAGTTGGTCAAGGACAATTGGGGGGAAAAGGCGCAAGGGGCCAAGGCTGGGAAGGGTAAGCACCCAGCATGGATCCTCAAGGCCCACTTACATCTTGGAGAGCTTGGACGCGGCGCCGCCTGTCACTTTGGCGACACGAAGCTGGGACAGTTCCACCTTCAGATCGTCCAGTTGTTTCAACAGCTCCTCCTTCTTCTTGCCGCGCAGGTCCCGAGCCTTAATCTTAGCCTGCATGAGAAGCGTCTCTGTGGGTTACTGAGCGGGAGCTCCCGCTTCCTCCGCGGACGACCAAAGAGGGACCGTGCGCCAGAGGCCGAGGCGCAAGCAAGGGTAGGCAGTCTGAGCCGGCCCGAACCAGGCACAACCATACAGATTCGCAGGCCCCTTCGGCTCCCTGAGTCCCCCACGCCCGCCCAGCGCCCCGCGCCGCGGTCCCCACGTGTTCCCAGCGCCCGATGGCACTCGATTCCCTTGGTCTCACCATTGCTGCGTTGTTCACGGCTGAGGCCGCCTGGTTCGAGAGAAAAAGGAAAGGGCGGGGCGGACTTCCGCAACTACTGCCGGGTGGCACCGAGCACGGCCAATAGCGTCGCGGTGTGGGAGGCCCGCTCCGTGTGTGCGCAGTCGCGTCGATGGTACCCTCCGTTTCCGGGGTCTAGTGAGCTACCAAGGTTGGCTGGTCTCTAAGCAACGCAGCTGGGGAAACTGAGTCTCGGGACGAGCTGCACCTGGCTGGCTGGAGATGGCGCAGCGAAGGCTGCAGTTCTTCCGGTCACTCGTTTTTTTCGGGAAGCCTGGAAGTCCCTGGTCTGTGCGGGTCTGAGCTAGCTGCGGGTGGTGTCAGGGTGCGGAGGGCACGAGGTGTGAGGGTTTTAGTTTTTTTAAAAGTTTGAGACAGGGTCTCGCTATAAATCACTTCCTAATGCTGACAGTACTAGTGGTTACAACAACGCCTTGTGAGTGTGTGTGAGAGAGCGAGCCAGCGAACATGTTTGCAGGTTGGAAAACAACCTGTGGGAATTTACTCTCCTTCCACCGTTCGGCGCTCGAACGCAAGTGGTCAGGTTCTACCTAACCATCTCACTATCCTTTTTTACATTTTTTTTTTTTTTTTATTACAAGGCCTCCATTAATATTCTGGGTTTGTTTCGTACCCAAGTTTAGCATCGAAAGTGCGCCACCACCTGGCAAGGGTAACAATAGAGTCAAACTCCAGCAAGAACTGAGTACGAATCTCATCCCCAGACTTTTTGGGATTTCCGATTATTGCTTTAGGTCTGGGCACGGCGTCACAGCGCCCTGGTGATACCAGTGCCCGGGCAGTGGAAAAGGAGGATCCAGAGTTCAAGTCTCCTTCATTACACCCTGAGATGTATTATTGAAACTGTCTCTAGATAGATTCCAAAACGTGCTGGTAGTTTGGTTCCGTGGTAGTGTTTGCCTGGCATGCACAAAGCTCTGTGTTCAGTCCCCAGCACCGATACATGAGTAAATTAAAAACTCCAAAACAAAATCAGAGTCTGGCTTTATCGGTAGTACCAGTTGATATTTTGGCAAGTCTCTTCGAGTCTCCGGTTAGTGTGTCTTTGAGGATTAGAGGAACTAAACTGAAAACCTGCCAAGCTCCCAGCCAAGACCTGATATGTAATGATTGAGGAAAGTATCAATTGGTATTAGCATGGTTGGTTAAAGGGCATGGTTAAGGCACATGGCCCTTTAACCACAGTCCCAGACAGACTACCTGCATCTATATCAGATCAAAGCAGACTAGACGTTAGGTTTCTGTGATAAGTGACCAAACTGACCAATTGGAGCCCACCCTTTGCCAAGCTCCATTCATCAGCTGCCCCTTTCCCAGCAGTTTCTCAACTGTTGCATGATGCTGATAGCAGAAGAGGGACTCAAGGTACTGTAATGAATGTTTAGTCACCTCCCACCCCTAGGAGTAGCAGCCTGCTCGTATCCTAAGTGCTCTTAAGTACCAAGCTGAGTTAAGCCATGTGTTTTTTTGTGTCTGTTTCCAGAGCCAGTCTTGGTCTCTGAGGGTTTAATGCTCTCCAGGCCCAGGATGTGGATACTGGTTGGATAGAGTCAATAGGTCTTTTGTAAGTGGGATAAGGGGAAATGAGCAGAGAAATCTAAAGATGATCAGGATTCTACTAGAGTTACAATTACACATATTTCTGGAAATTTTTTTTATGGTGCTAGAATTAAACCCAGGATTCACAATGTTTTTTAATTCCTCTGGTTGCTTTTCCAGAGGCCCTCCGGTTCCATTCCCAATACCCATAAGATACGGTGGCTAGCAACCATCTGTGTAATTCCAGTTCCAAAAGGATCCCACATCCTCTCCTGGCCTCCAGCACGTGATGCACAGAAATACTCGCAGACAAAATACTCATATAAGTAAAATAGCAGTAAGAAAAACGTTCTGGGGATATGAAGTTCTGCTGTCTTCTAATCCGCTTGCATCCCATATTACTACTTAGGTGTGGGGCTACATCCAGGATCTGAGACTTTATTCAGCGTCTACTTGCCCCTATGGGAGCTAGCCTTTAGCATCCCAAGGTTAGGGTGCATCAGCCTGGTTTTTAAAGCCATTTATTTTTAACAAAGAAGTCCCTTGTGGGTCCTCTGGGGGTCAGTGCGGTTAATGTTTAAGAGACTTCGGCGCTGGGCTTCACTCCCTCTCATCCCTCAGCTCAAAGATTTCTTCCTCCGGAGCGGACAGAAGCGCGGGATGTACCTGCAGCCCGGCTTCAGGGAGGACAGGGTAACGGCTCCAACGTCTGACACCAGTACACAAGCGTTCCACATTCTCGCGGCGCAGCCCCGCCCCGCCCACAAGAGCTTCCGGTTCCGGTGCATCCCGGAAGTGGGCGGGCGACGGCGGCTACGCGCGGAGGAGGGGAGGAGGTGCCCGGCGGCCGCTTCCCGCCCCCGAGCGGAGCCGGTGCGGAGGGGAGCCGGTAAGGAGCGAAGCCTAGGCGGCTGAGTGGCCGCCGCGCTCCCGCCATGGCCCGGAACACCTTGTCCTCACGCTTCCGCCGAGTGGATATCGACGAATTTGACGAAAACAAATTCGTAGACGAGCATGAAGAAGCGGCGGCGGCGGCGGGCGAGCCAGGCCCCGACCCCTGCGAGGTAGACGGACTCCTGAGGCAATATCCTTCCCAGCGCGGCGACCCGGCTTGGCCTTCACACCCTGATCACCCCAGCCCTAGTCCTCCCTGCCTTCCGCTCCTGCCCCCTCCCGGCTCCTGCCAGTCCCAGGCTCTCCCCGTCCGGGTCCGGGTCCGGGTCCGTGGTTGGTGGCCTCACGCCTTTCTTGGCAGCTCAGCCCTAGAGCTCGTCTCACTCCGCTCGGCCCCGCTCTGCATCCCTCAGGGTTGCCATGCATCGGCCTTGGTATCCCTCTGTCCCTCCTTGTAGTAAGCGGGGTCATTCCCTGGTGCTTGTCCTCAGGAGGGACCGAGGTGAGCCACCTTGGATTCATTGAGCAGCGAGGGCCACTGCCCTCTTGGGCTTGTCTAACTAGCTTTCTTGGGCCTGATTGCAGCCCGGCGTGAAAATAGGTGGGTGGATTGTTGGAGGAAGACTGACTGGAGGGCGGAGGTGGGGGAGGTGCTGCTTTAGGACCAGCCCTCAGGTGTGATATTGCCTGCTACCTTTTCTTACTGTCGCCACTTTCCTCAGCACGTTGGGTTTTGGGGCTTTATGAGTACATTCAACAAGTAATGCGACTCTGCCATTAACCGCCTTGTGCATAAAGCGTGGAAAAGCATGGAATCAGAGCTCAGAAACACCATACAGTGTCAAGTGTAAAAGTGGCTCCCCGCGACTGAAAATGACGGCTGGTGACCACAGAAAACAAGCATTTAGAACAGAAGAGTAAAAATAGAGGTGATTGTCACAGCTGGCTTGGTCTCTTTGCAGTTTGAGCACCACAGGAAACTGATTTATTCTCACAGGAAGATTTTTTTTTTCTTTATTCAAATAGCTTGACAGGAAGTGTATACCCCTCCCCCGCACTTGCCAGGGTAGGGTTGGAGGCTCTTGCTGTATATAAATCAGGTTCTGGGTGTTTAATCAGTTGACTCAGTCTGGGAAGTCAGGTGTACTGCTTTTGGGAGGAGTCCTATAGTGTTCCTCTAATATCTCTTGAAAACAACCCCTTTAGACTGAAAAGGAATGTGGTTTTGGAATGTGGAGATTTCACACTTTTATTTCCTGCACCATTCATATGGTTAAATGGGTTATGAGAAGTCCCCTAGAGGTAAGATTGGTTTTTAGTGCGGCGCAGGGTACTGACTAGTTTATGTGTAGTCACTGTTGACAAGGCTCCAGAACGATGCATTTGGGCCAGAATCCTAATTATATTGATGAAGAGACTGGGACCTGTCAGCTGCTGCCTCGGTGTTGTTGTTGCTGGGACTTGTTGAAGGTCCTGGCTGTTTTTTCTTTCTTTCTTTCTTTCTTTCTTCTTTTCTTTTCTTTTCTTTTCTTTTCTTTTTTTTGAGGCAGCTTAGAAGCATTGGCTTAGCTCATAGAGGAGATGGCTTCCACACTCATGGCAGTGTCAGAAGCCTTGTTACCATGGAGAGAGGACCTCTTGGGATTGGGAGAAGGGAGGCTTGCAGATGAGAAGTGAAACCCTAGCAGGCCCAGGTAGGGAGAAGGATGGAACTAGTAATTGAGACCCTGTCAGGTGCCAATCATTGCATCCAGTTTATAGAACCTCATGTGAGTCTTAGGAGAGGACAGCAAAGAGGTTTGGGGGGACGTTAAGAGGTGGTCGTCTCAGGGCTGTGCTGGGAGTTGTCATTGTAGAAGAGCAGGATGTGGCTATAGGAAGCAGCCGGGCATCCACATAGGCAGTGTCTAGCCTGTTTTAACCTTCTGTTGGACACACCCTCTCAACCTCAGCAGTCTTTTCTTAAATGATAGTGACAACTATGTTGGTCTTACCACTTCAGTGGGATCACTGAATACACAGCAGGGGTTGTAGTAGGGGCTAGGGTTGTGGAGAGGGCTTGGATTTGAAGGGCAGCTCTGAATTGTAGCTTTGTGACCTTGGGTAGGTAATTTCTCCTCTGACTCAGTTTCTTTATCTCTAGGGCATAAGTCAGGCTCTTGTCCCAGAGGGTTTTTAGAGTAAGGTGAACTGTGACTGCATCTGGTTCTGGATCCAAAACCCCCAGGGAGATTTTTTTTTTCCTCCACTCTGGCAGTTTTAAAGTACCATTGTAGCTCATTTGCTTTCTCAGTGAAAGTTTCTGGTCCTTGAAGTAGGACTATAGAGCAGTGGTCTCGAGTGATTTGGTAGTTTTTTCTCCCCACCCCAAGGAAATTTGGCAGTCTTTGGTGACATTTTGATTATTACAGTTTTGGGATGTTACTGGGAACTTCAGGGTAGAGGCCAGGAAGGCGGCTAAGTATCCTGCAAAGAATCTCTGTTTAAAATGGCTGTAGGGCCATGGCTGAGAATGGTTTAGAGGGTTCTTCAGTTGCCACAGCCTGTGCTTTGAAATTACTGGAAGCCATCTGGGTATGGAGGCTAGTTTAGTAAAGGTGTGATTGTAGAGATGCCTCTCTGCTCCCCAATCTACCCAGCATCTGTGGGCCTTTGGTTGTCAGTGGCTGCTTGACAAGCTGCAGTACTAAGCCTAACATTTTCATCCTTAAGGACCAATTCTATCATTTCTGCCCTTCCCTATCTATTTTGTGAATGAAATGATAGTCCACGTGTACTGTTAAAGCTTATGGGAGCCTGCTCATTGCTTGGGGATACCAAGTTAGAAAAGTTATGGGTGGAGGGTTATCAGTGGCTGTATCAAGACTAGTCTTGTTTGTCTGTGGAAAAAGAAATCCAAAACTAAAGATAAAGGGTGGGGGCACCTGTCTACCCGGTAAGGTAGGTCCATTCCAACATGGTGAAGGAGTGAGTTGCCTGGTGGTACAGACTAACTTTTCAAGATGGCACTCACTGGGGAAGCTGGGATTTCAGGTTTTCACCAGAGGCTAGGTATTCACACATGGGCATTGCTGCATGGACAAAAGTAAAGACCTGATTGGGCAGAGTCATTCCTTGTTCTATTTTTGAAGCTTTTTGGCTTAAGCCAGTGTTTCACATGAGGAAATGAAAGTCGGCTGATGTAATTCAGTTTAAAATAGGTGTAACCTTTGGGGACATAACCTAGATTGTAATTTTCTTTTGTGTGCTAGGTATTCAAAACAGCAGTGAATGTGAAATTAGGATTCTATCTAAGGTTTGTGGGGCAAGGGAGCAAATGACTCATTTTGTGGGCCAAAGTGAGACCTTGCTGACTTGGACGATAGACAACCTTCCTACCCCCCTCCCCACCTTTGAGACAGGGTTTAACTATGTAGCTCTGGCTGGCCTTGAATCTGCTGCCTAAGTGCTGAGATTTAAAGGCATGAACGACTAGGCCTAGCCTGGGAGGTATACTTGACATACTTGATTTCTTTAGCAGTTTGATAAGAGGCACAGAGTGAAGATGTGTTTATATCTAGCCTGGTGGTGGTATGCCTTTAATCTCAGCACTCAGGAGGCAGAGGAAGGTGGATTTCTGAGTTTAAGGTCTACAGACAATTCCAGGACAGACTGGGGAATACAGGGAAACAAAACAAAACTATTAAGATGTGTTTATGATTCTAGTCCCTTTTAGAATGAGAGAGGGTGAGAACTCCTTGCAGTGCATGATTTGCCATGAAGATCCTGTAGAGCAGACAGTGTCTAGCACTAAGGATGTGCAAGCAGGCTCTGAAGGGACTCTGGACAGCTGGAAAGTGGCAAGCATGGCTCTGGCAGACCTTACCTTTGCTAAAAACAGATTGCATTCCTGAAGCTAGCCCCCAAGGTCTGTTTGGCCTTCTTTGGCTACTTCCACTCCTGAGGCTGACTACCAAGGACCAGTAATCAAAAGCCGCCTTTGGTTCACCTGATTCACATGCCCAATTAAAATGAAACACCTCATTCTAATGTGGGGTTTCCCACTTATACCTTTATTTTTATTGTTTTGGGGGAGGAGGGGTGTTCTTTGTATAATCTTGGCTGCCCTGGAACTCACTATAGACCAGGCTGGCCTCAAACTCAGCAATTTACTTGCCTCTGCCTCTAGAGTGCTGGGATTAAAAGCGTGTGCCACCACTGCCCGGCCCATTTTACCTTTATAAACCATTTTCTTCTGTGCCCCATCTGTGTGTCTATCCAGAGGCAGTCCTTTGTCGTAGTTCACTGGGACAAATAACCTTTGCCCCCTTTCCCTTGCTTCTTTCTCCTTCTCCCTCATCTTCTCTCTCCCATGTTTGTCTCTTTATTTTCTGCCCTTTGAGGCAAATAAATCTTTGTGCTGAGAACTTGGTATTGGGGATTCTGGGCTAATCCTCTTCCTTTCAGGCTCTGTTAGATGCTAACACAGAAGAGGGCAGTTTTTTGAGGAGGAAGCTTCAGGGAGATACTTCAGGAAGAGCTTGCAGGTTCGCAGAGGTGCCCTCTATTCCTTCCTGTGACTCAGGAAAGGTCAAGGCTCTAGCAGCCTGTGCCTGCCTGCAACAGGCCAGCAGGAGACAGTGGGTGGTATGGACAAGATCCCTTTTATTACCCTTGAGCTGTATATGAAGCAAGGTCATTAATGAAAGCGTGGACATGTTTGAGTCTAGCCATCCTTAACTGGCTTTGATGCACAGGGGACATGCTTCGGGCGTTCCATGCAGCCCTGCGGAGCTCTCCAATCAACACCAAGAATCAAGCTGTGAAGGTAAAGAGGTTGCGCTGCAGCTGCCGTGTTGGACCGGAACTTTGTGTCCTTATCACCAGTCTGAGCTCCCTGGGGCCTGGACAGTAACCCTGCATCACTGGGAATGTGCTGTTACTTGGCATTGCTTTTCACCGAAACCACCTGGAATTCCTCAGTTACTGGTGCAGTGGGTAGCTTGATAACCTTGTAATCTGTAAAGTCTAAGGCCTTGCTGATATATCAAAAAGTAGTGATGCTTGAGGCTCGGCTAAGTGCAGTGGTAGAGGGCTTGCCTAGCATATGTATGGTCCTGGGTTCAAGCCCTGACACCAGAAAAAGAAAGTCATATTACCCATACTTGTTCTCTCCACAGTAAGTGGAGTCAATTATTTGGAAAAGTAAGTGAAAATTAAAGCCAAAGAAGTTTAGCTCACCTGTGTAGCTTTATTCTGGATGAATTAGAAAGGTTGGTGTTTCTGGCATGTTTTGTCTATTGGTTTCTGCAGTAGTGTTAGGATTACAGCTCCTGGCCTCACTCACTTTTTCCTTCCTTTATAGGAACGAGCCCAGGGTGTAGTCCTGAAAGTACTCACAAACTTTAAGAGCAGCGAAATTGAGCAGGCTGTGCAGTCACTGGACAGAAATGGCATTGACTTGTTAATGAAGTACATTTATAAAGGGTTTGAGAAGCCCACAGAAAATAGCAGTGCAGTGTTACTCCAGTGGCATGAAAAGGTACGTGACTGCATTGCTCCGCTGTAGCTTGTAGTTCCCCCAGGGTTCACACTGGGAGGCCAGACTCAGAATAGATATAGGATGGTCTGATGGGCATTTGGGGATGGGAGGTCTAAGCTTTGACATTGAACATCAGCCTTACCCTGGAAGCACCTAGTGAGGATCTTCAAATACTGGAAGTCATATTTTTGCTTTCTACTTGTGGATTTTTACCCTTGATAAAGGACAGGGACAGGTGGCATGGTGACGTAGGAAGGGGCTTAGTTGGGGCCTCATTATGTTTCTTTTGCTTGTGGAAGAGAGCTGCTGAAAAGGAAGAGTTGAAGACATCTTAAAAATGTAGGCCCAATCTCACTGCCAGAAGGAGCATTTGGCAGAAATTGGAGTAATTTATTATGGATTTCATTCACTTGAAGCAAAAAGTTTTTATTTTATTTTATTTGTTTGGTCCTCTTGAAAGATAAAGGACCAAGGTATGCATCAAACTTTTTGTCCTGTCTGTGTCAACTGCACACCACCCCCAGCCCTGTAACACTTCAGCAAATACACCCACCACTTAAAACGGGTTCCAGACTGTGATGAACACAGTTCTTGTCAATGGTTCAGCATGAGATTTGTTAGAGCCTCATGTAGCTCAGGTTGGCCTCAAATTTGTTTTTTTAAACTGGAGATGGCCTTGAACTTTTGATCTTAGTACAGAGAGTAGGCATGTACCACCATACTGAATTTTACATAGTGCTGGGGATGGAATCCTGGGCTTTAATGCATGCTGAGTGGGTATTCCACCAACTGAAGTACATCTCCAGCCTGAGATTTTTTCCCCCTAGGGAGACAGAATCAGGGTTCTGGTATGTGTTAGGCAAGTGATCTTGTACTGAACTATACCCCTTGGCAGTGCTGAGTTTTAAGAATGCCGCTTTTACTGGTAGGTCAGTTTCCAGCCAAGTGTTAGACTGTGGCCTCTGGCCATGTTGGTGGGATGCTGAGCTTCTTAAGCCTCATCTTTGCTTGGGCTTAGAAGTTGCTGTTGGTGGTGAGGTAGTTAGGCTCTTTCACCCCAGTGAGGTGATTTTGATGTCAGCCTGTCACAGTTCTCTGTGGGCAGGTGCTGGCAGGCTAGAAGCATGTTACAAGGAAACTCAGGCTCTGTTGTATGCTTGGGGACAGGGCTCTCCCTAGAAATTGATCTCTCTCAGCAAGCCTGTGACATGGTGGGATTGAGGTCTGGGAATGTGTCCTCATCTCCAGGTGAGTGAAGCTCCCTTCTGGCCAGTCAGGTACTATTTGACATGTTTCCTTTTCCTGTCTCCACAGGCCTTAGCTGTAGGAGGACTAGGCTCCATTATAAGAGTTCTTACAGCAAGAAAGACTGTTTAAAAAAAAAAAAAAAAAGAATCCTGTTACCTTGAGAAGAATTTTGGATGCCCAGGGTGGTGAAGAAGGGACTGACAATGGACCATCTTCCTAGAACTCCCAACTAAATACTTCAGGACACATCTGCTGGAATGTATTTTACTTTTGAGGTGGAGGGAGAAATTGTCTTATTGATTCCTAAATTCTTTGCAAAATCAGAGTGTCTGCCTTTGTCTACAGAGTAACACAGACCCAACGCTTGACTATCAGGCTGACTGGCCAGATTATGTCAGGTGTACCTGTGAGCACTGTCTGTTTGAAGTGGGGAGGGACTATTTGGGCAGGTGCAGATCCAAGGGCTGTGGTGAAAAGGAGAGCTTGGTTCTGAAGTGGAAAACCCCTGAGAGTTTGTACAGACATCCTGTCTTCTCTGAGAAGACAGGCTCTCTTGGGTTCATTGTAAAGTGCCTGCTGCATCAATAAAGCTCTTGGCTTATTAGTCTATTTGTGCGGTGTGTTCTCTGTATGTTGAATGGTAAAGAAAGGGATAGTCATGGATGATGGTAGTTTGGTTTGGAAAGCTGATGTGGAAGGGGTACAGGTGTCCTTGTCCTGCCGTCCTTGGGGGAGGGGAGAGCAAGCGTGGTGATGCCACAGCTATGCCATACTTCAGCTACATACAGTGGTGCTGGATGCTGCCTAGAGAGAGATGCTGCTGAGTGTGTATTTTTCTTACTCTTTTGATTTGTATGTAATTTTGAAGCTTATTTAATAAAGTGCCAAACCTTAATGATTGAGGCTTCAAAAGTCATCCATTTGTGTGATTACAGGTATAGTCTTGGGCAAGTTCTGGTCACTATCTCCTGATAATGGGTCTGTTCTAAACCCCAGTAATAGCAGTCAGCTCTTAGCCATAAAGCAAGTGCTCCTGAGCACATAATTGCAGCCTAAATGTTGGCAGAGGCCATTCATATTCCTGCAGCTCTGTGGCTAAAGTGCCACTGGCCCTGCCCTTCCTAGATCCTCTGTAGAACCACTGATGCTTGAGAGAGAAGACTAGCTCATGGGTCATTAAATCACATATTTATTCACCTTTAGTCTGAGGAACCTGCTTCTTTTTGAAAGACATTTGTAGTCCTTGAAATATATTTAGTACAAAGCTGAGTGGTGGTGCACACCTTTAATCTCAGCACTTGGGAGGCAGAGGCAGGTGGATCTCTGTGAGTTTGAGGCCAGCCTGCTGTACAGAATGAGTTCCAGGACAGTCAGGGCTATGCAGAGAAAGCCTGTCTCAAAAACAGCCCCCCACCCCTCCCCCCAAAAAACCAACCAAAACCCGAAGGATTAGCTTTGACACGTCAAACACAACTCAAGCTTTTCAAGTAAAACTCGAAGTAGTTGCATCTTGAAGAGCTTTAATCAAAAAGTATTGCACCACAAATAACTCTGCTACAGCAGTTTTTAGATAATAATACTATCTCTATTTACATTGGTAGTAAGATCACAGTCCAGTGCTCATATATAAAGGCTACACACTGTCTCTCATTAAGGTTTACAGAAGTAAAGTGCATGAAGCCACTGGGAATAGCTACTGCACCCTTCTAGTGCTGGAGGAGCTCAACATGCAGCAGGAAGCCATTTTAAATGAGTGGGCCCCACAGCCTCACCACAACCTGCAGAGGGGTGTGTGTGTGTGTGAGAGAGAGAGGGAGACAGAGACAGAGACATAGACAGACAGACGGATGGACACACCAGCTCAAGGGCCTGAGAAACCTAAGGCGTAGAAAGGGCTTCCACAGCTGGAACTGCAGCTGCCTCTGGAGAGCTGTGGACTGCTTAGTCCTCTGGAGTTTCTTACCTGGGACAGGAGGAAAGGAAGGAATCCTACTTGGAGAAGCTACATCTTCCTCTGTAAAATCACATAACAGTGGGACTCCGGTTTCATGTCCCCACTAAATGGGAAGTGACACCCTAAAGGGAAACTTCTGTAAGAAGAGCCACAGCCAAAGCAATGCCATCCTGATTTAGATTTAGAAGGCAAATGCTGCAAAAAACTTGGATTTCTGTATGACATTATATGCATGTACAAACATATGTTGACTTTAAGCCAAAGAACATAAATTTACCTAGATACACGGTAACTTTAGAAGCTCCAATTTTAGTTCACTTGCTAATGAAACTTTTATCAAACTCAATCAAATGGCTTCCCTTGGGATCTGATGTGGCTTATCCAGAACAAGTGTAAAAATGAACATAAGTTTCTATCAGCTAAAAGGGAGGCATGTGTGCTATCAAGTGTGGCAGCCAGCTGGGCTGCCTGGGTGCTATGTATCAATGTAGTGTCATCAGAAATAGTGAGGGTAGGAGAGGGACAGCCTGCTTCCATTGAATTCAGCAGGTTCTTAAGTAGAAGTGTGATTGGCATTTGCTCAGTGGTAATATGAGAGAATTCAGAGCAAAGCTGGAGAAAATACTGCTTCAGAGAGCAGGTACCACAGAAGGCAGGAAAAATTACAAAGGGGCATGTGTCCTGGCACTAGAAAGACTTGAAGCTCTGATTTTCCTTTTTAAATTGATTTTATAATACAGAAGACATGTTTATAATAGCGAAGAACTTTTGCTATAAAAATAGTTTTAAAATGGTTTACCAGCAACCCATCCAAGACGAGTACATTCATTAAGAAGGCAATTGAGTGTATTTGGTGCTATACGTAGAGATCATTCCGCCTACTTGCTAGTTTTCTCAGGACTGGAAAGTTGCATACTCATCAGTCCACACTGGCCCCGTAACCTATGAGTCGGTCACATCTCGAGTTCTAGGTGGTTGGGGAACAAAGTGTAATGATGCTTTCTTGAGAGGCAACAGTGCATGAAAACGCAGACATGCTAGTGGAAGAGGATTCCAAAGACCACCCTTGAGTTGGCTTTTTATGAAAGGACTATCTCCATCTTCAGTCATGTTACCTCTGTTTGATAATTAGTTTTCGCCTGACATGCCAATCACTTCAGTTTTAAGTGCTAATGTTAAAAGATAGAGGACTCAGTTGCAGCTGGCCAGAGCTGGGATATTAGCAGCACTGTGGAAATCTGGGCAGTGCCCAGGATTCCTTCTCGTGTTTAATGACCATTATGATAGAGTTAGCTCCCTCTGCAGTTCATTATCAGTCTGCAGGAGGTGGGCCTAAAGTCTTGTAAACTCTCTAGACACTTGTACAAAATACTGCAGTTACATCAATTTATAAACCCACCCAGCCTGCTGTGTCAGTATTCTTTTCCCAGGAAGAGTGTCAGCCCATGTAGCTATCCTTGGGTGGGTCTAGGACCATGGTATCCGAGGGTTGGAGATAGACGGCCGGATGCTGCCCTTGGGAGCTGGTTTGGATCCAAACCAAGACATCTGCATTTGAAACAGAAAAGGCTTCTGAGCGGAGAAACAACTACATGCAGTGGGAGCAGAAACAGCCCTTGCTTTTTTGTTATCCCAGTTGGCAAGAGGAGTAACCAAAAAGTCTCCAATGTGCAGGGCCAAGAGCTCAGTTTAGGGAAAGGAACTGTATAGAAGGAGTTGATGAGAAGACAGTGGAACTGTAGGAGGTTTCTCCCACTCCACTACAGCATTAATGCAGGTGCCTTAGCAATTTCATGGGATTTGCTGTGCTGTTGGTCAGTCTGAGACTTGTACATACTAGGCAAGCACTTTACCACTGAGGTACACCCTAGCCCAGGATGGGGTTATGTTAAGTGTAGATGCCAGTCGTAACTGGAGCCATTGAGAAAGAGCCATCAGTGAAATGCTGTGATAAACAAAGTCTGGTGGTGACAAAGGAAAGAACATTAGGCTAAAGAATGTTCTTCCGACTGCCTGATCAACTTCACCCAGCAATGGGACAGCAGACCCGGGAAACTCACCTTATATTCCAGAGTCTCTTTGAGCATAGTCTCCTCTTCTTGTGAGAAATTCAGCAGCACTGACACTGCTTTTATGAGATGAAAAGCCTGAAACAAAACCCACTTTTGCTGCCATAGGCCTTTCGGGGTAGGCAGGCAGTTAAAGGGCTAAATGGCAGCATTCTTGTTTCCTTGGTTCACAAGGATGAGGTAGTGGGTGCAGCTCCAGCTTTGAGTCATCTCTCACTTTGGGGACTGCTCTTCACGGTGGACAGACTATTTATAGGTCTTTAGCTTCAGCAGCATTCAAGCTAGAATTCAGAGGGGGAACCACATCTCCCGAGAAGCCACTTCCCATCATGATCTGCTAAGCAGGTCAATACTGAAGATGAGGGAAGAGGCGGAACTGGGCTGAGAGGGAAGCCATGCAGAGCTCTACGGCCACCCACCCCGTCCCCAAACGAGCAACTTGGAAGCCTTTACCTCAGATTCTCGACAGGACATGAATTTTAAAACAACATGTTTAAGGTATTCAAAGTTGATCTCTCGGGCATCAGTCAGGTCAGTATTATTAGTGACAGAAGGGGCCATATTTGGTAACTCAGGGCCCGTCTTCTCCCGGACCTCAAAAAGCTCACTGTCAGGTCTGATTTTCTGAAAAGCAATGGGAGATGTGCCGTATCAACCCCCTCAAGACAGGTCTAGGAACACAGGGATTCTCCAGCCTCAGCTGTGATCATCTATTGCTCCTTGACTGACTGTCCATATCACTGGGTAAAAGGGCCCTTGACCAGGAGTAAAGTGCCTGAACCTAAGGAAGGCTCTGTTTCTCCTCTTGGGGTCAGTGGCTGAGAGGCATAAAGCAGGTTGTGTTTTTCTATCTATTTGAGAACACAGGCAGTTATGGAGAAGGCAGACTCAGACCTTTGCCCATGGTCATGTGGTCACAAGAACACTTCTCAAGGTCTAAGGCCGTACTTCCACTAGTCCACACCTGATTTCCGCAATCAACTAAGAGAGCATACCAGGCAGCCAAGGACCCCGGGTAGACCAGAGTCAAGGGAGGGTATGGGAGTTGGGTGGGGGGTGTAGGGCTGGTTATGTGGAAGGCACTCACCAACTCTTTCTGCAGAGTCTTCTTAAGTTCCAGCATCCTCTGCTGCATTTGCTTCATAATCTGAGGTAACCCACCGCAAAGTCAGCCATTAGTGTCAAGTTAGGTCTTCAGAGGCCCTCCTGAAGGCCCCTTCTCCTTACCCCTTGAGCTGCTTTCCTTCCCTGCTGTTCCACCCCTTGCTTTCTGAGGCCCCTGAGCGGCCACAGTATTATTATCAGTCTTTTGACAGTACACTCCCCCCGACCTTGTGTGCTGGCTCCTCAGGCCTACTGCTAGTGTAGTGCTCATATACTTCGAGGGTGCCTCTGCAGAGTATATTCCAGTTTTTTTAAAAAACTAATTTTATGTGTATGGATATTTTGTTTGAGGGTGTGTCAGATCCCATGGAACTGGAGCTGCCATGTGGATGCTGGGAATTGAACCCAGGTTCTCTGGATAAATGTGCTCTTAACTACTGAGCTTTCTCTCCAGCCCCGTTATTTTTATATTTAATCAGTGGGTTTATATCTCAAGTCTTAAATGTGGTTTACTACATACCCCATTATTCATTAAAAGGCTGAGCTTCATTTTCCTATTTAAAAACTTTATAATCTGTAACACAGGATTTTTACTTTCCTTAGTGACAGGGATCAAACTCAATGAGAAATTGTTTATTTAATTTTAAAAATGTTTGTGTATGTGTGTGTGCCTGTTTCCGTTTATGGGCTGCACCTGAGTACAGGAGCTCATGGAAGCCAGAAGGCAGCACTGAATCCCCTGTAACTGGAGTTACACCTGTAATCCTAGCACTTGAGAGGCTGAGACAAGAGAACTACTGTGAATTCAAAGCCAGCCTGAGCTACTTAGGAAGCTCCTGTCTCAGAACACAGGAGAGTTGTGAGCTGCTATGTGGGTGCTGGGAACTAAACCCAGGCTGCAAGAACAGCCAGTGCTCTTAACTGCTTAACTGTCCCTCCAGTGCCTTGGAAAAGTTTTAAATAAAAGTATCTCTGAAGTCTTACAACTGTAAGAGCAAAATAAGAATTTTCTTTGACTTTCTAGTTTATGCTCTGATTCTTGTACTGAAGAGTGAAAATTTGTTTCTTTTTTGTGTTCTGAGACAGGATCTTCCTAAGTAGCTTAGGCTGGCTTTGAATTCAGTGCTAGGATTACAGGTGTACATCAGAATGCCCAGCTTTTTTTTTTTTTTCATGTATCATTTTCACTGTTTCTGGTGGTTTGTGTGTGTGTGTGTGTATGAGAGACGGGGTGGGGTGGGGGTGGGGGGAGGCAGAGTCTCATGTATACCAGATTGGCCTAAGACTTGCTATGTACCTGAGGATGACTTTGAACTATTTTCCTGTGTCCACCTTGTAACCATGCTTGTCTTCCTAGTGGTACTCTGTAATGGCACAGTAACTCTAGGGGATGCTTTACTCTGTGACTAGGTTTCCATTTTTATTTTATCTTATTTTTGTAATGCTAGGGATGGAACTCAGGGTCTTATGCATGCTAGTTAGTCAAGTGTTCTATTATTGAGCCCCATTTCAGTCCTGACCCCCCCCCCTTCTTCTTTGAGACAGGGTTTCATTACAGAGCTCTGGCTGGCCTTGAACTCAGATGAATTCACTTGCCTCTGCCTCCAGAGTGCTGAGATTTAAAGGTGCATACTACCATGACTGAATTTCCCCACTGGCCATTCTTGAAAGCAGGACTCGAGGTTGAGGTGGCATACACCTTTAATCCCAGCACTGGAAAGGTATGAACAGGTAGATTTCTGTGAGTTCTAGGCCAGACAGGGCTACACAGTGAGGTCTGGTCTCCAAAAAAAAAAAAAAAAAAAAAAAAGGTGAAACCTGTCTTTAAACAAAGCTTCACATAACCCAGGCTGGCTTTATTTCCTGGCCTTTCTGTATCTACAGAGTGCAGGGTTACAGGTGTGGGTCATTACACTCAGCATGGATGGCAATTTGCACTGAGAGAGATGTAAGCAGAGTAGATTTGAGGAGTGAGGCCAAAAGCCACATGCCTTTAGTCCAAGCACTCAGGAGATAGAAGCAGGCAGACCTGAGTTTGAGGCCAGCCTGATCTACAGAGAAGAGTTCCAGGACAGCCAGGGGATAGGGGTTGGGGGGAGCCATGAGAAAACCAGCACCAACTTCTAGAGGAAAGATGGCAGACTCAGGGTAGGAGGTAACAGAAATGAGAAACAGCTGGGCCTCCGGCCTGAGGGCTAGGCTAGAGCAAACAGCACACCAGCCAGGTGTGGTGTCCTCACCTTATTTTTCTCTGTAAGTTGCTGTTCTAAGTCCTGCTTTTCTTTCTGTAGCTGCTTTAGACCCATGGCTCCAACCTCACCATTTGGAGTTCCTTCTGCATCTGAAAGCTCATAGTCAGAATTCTGCATGGCTTTTGAGATGACCTACAGGACAGTGGCAACAGGATAAAAGGTGGAGTGTGAGCTGCAGGTCTGTGGGGGAAGGAGTGCCAGCCCCACGGGAGAAGATTCCATCCAGTACCTTCCAGGCAAACTACTGGCTTTTGGTCATCAACTGGCATATACACACACCACATCGGTGCTGCCACACAGGTGGCCCTATAGGTCTCAAGCCCCCTAGGCAGCTGAGAACCTTTACCACAAAGGAAGGTCCCTAACAGTGCAAAGCAGGCATTCTACCCCCACCCCCAACCCTCCCACCAGAACAGGGATAGCTCTCACATGTGGCTCCTGGCCCTGCAGTGGCAGGCGGTCCTCTTCTGTTGTGGCTGGCATTGCCTCCTGGGCCCTGCAAGTTTTCAAGGCCTCTAGTTCGTTCTGCAGTTGGTGCATCTGCAGCAGGGCAGAATTGTGACCTAGGGTGGTGGGAGTATAGTGAGCTAGTGACTGCACACTGCTTTGTGACAGGCTGGCTCACTAATGACACTTGCTGGCCAGGGGTTGACTCCTCACCTTTTTCCAGCTGTCGAAGTTCCTGCTCCTTCTGGAGAAGTGCCTCCTCCTTTTCACACAGGCTTTGATTTTTCTCTTCTATGATGGCTGTCAGCTCAGTGGCCTTAGCAGGAAACTCAGAATAAGAGGGGCTGACATAATCCCCTCTCCTATAGAACCCTTCATTACATCTGCAGCTTCGAATAAACCCATGGCAATGGGATCCATTCTCCTAAATGGCCTTGTACAGAGTGCTTCCCCTCACTACCCTGCTGGCCTATGCTGGGCTAGTCAGAGTGTGGGTACTCTGGTTAGCCTCTCAATACACCCTTTCCTGAGCACCCACACTTCACCAGCCTGTTGCATACCTCATGCTGGTGTCAGAAGGTATGATCATCCTATGTTGTTTCCAGAAGTGACTGAGTCTCAGATGGGTCAAGAACTCACTGGAGACCTCTAGTCAGCAGAACTAGAGCCATGTGCTCTGTCTGCCCCCACATACAGTTTTTCCTACACTTCTGGCTTACCTTTTGAGGATAACAGGTGGTGATGTACTACTTGACAGAATCAGACTGTTAGTTCCCTAAGGACCTTTCTCTAATCAATGTTTTACAACTAAGTAACCATGAAAATTTAGGAAGGGCATCATGTGGGGTAAGGTTTCTTGGTAATAGTTTCTCCTAGTAACCCACAGGTCATCGGGCATTTTCCAACTGATTGTGTTCCTAAAGACCCTTGATATGCTAACCCTGGGTATATGGGGTCTCTCTGATGGCCCCACAACAGGAGGTGCAGTGCCACTGAGACTACAGGAGAGCACGGTGTTGGCCTACACCTGGTAGCCAGCTAGGGACCTACCTGTTGCTGGAACTCTTCCCTCTGTTTCCGCACCTCCTCCAGGGCTTGAGCCATTGCCACACTCACAATTTCTCTTTGGCTCCATTCATCCTAGAATTCAGAAAACAGGTGACTGAGTCCCAAATCAGTCTATTTTCTTATCTGTATCCTTCACCAGAAGCCCAACAGAAGCCCCCCTCCCCCCACTTTGCAGGGCCATTCTCCCTGCATTCCTTTGATGACTGTTTTGTTGGACACTTCACCTATTCTTACAAATGAGCATATTAATGAGGCCAGTGGTTCTGGGAGCTCACCATCCAATATCCAGAACTGGCCTAATAAAACCCACATAGAACAAGAAAGCTCACAGGCACAACCTGGTCACAGGAAATGTAATGAAGCAGCTGCTGAGCTTTACAAGAAATCACTCTCACTGATTCATCCATAGAAGCCCCTTTACAAGATCTAGTTTTATTATTTTTGATTGTGCAAGTATAAGTATATGTCATATGTGTAAAGACGCCCGTGGAGGTCAGAAGGGGGCCTTAAATGCCCTGCAGTTGCAGATTCGACAGTTATAAACTGCCTGACTTGGGGGTTAGGAATTGAACTCAGTCCTCTGGAAGGGCAACAAGTTCTCTTAACTGCTGAGCCCTCTCTCTAGTCCCCATAATACCATTAAAAGTTTAAAGTTACATTGTTTATTTATTGTGAGTGTATGCATGTGGGTTGTCAAATCATTGTGTGGTTGGGGGGCCAGGGGCAACTTGTAAGAGCTAATTCTCTCCTTCCACCATGTGGTTCCTAGGCACAAAATTCAGGCCCAAGGCTTGGGAGCATGGCCTGTATTTGCTTAGTCATATTACCAGCCCACAAGCCCAGTAAGAGTGAAAACAGATGCTCTAAGAGGTTTAGAGATTTGCCTCAGCTTCCAGTACTAGCTGGTGGCAGGACAAGACTGAGAGCCAAACCCAGCCTGGGACCCAAGTCCAGGGCCTCTAGATACCAGCCTGTCCTACCTCAAACATCTTCAATGTGAGCAGGAACATGAGTCCCCTAGCTGACTGGAAGCGCTTCTGCAGCACAGGACTGTTATCACTGCCCTCCTCTGAGAGTATGTCCATGCTTGTCAAGAGTCACAAGTGCAAAGTACAACCTCTCAGGTCCTGATCATTTGGTCAGGAAGATGCCCTGGGGAGAACATGAAGTAATACCTGCTGTTTCTGACTACTCAGAACCTCCTGGGTTCTGTGTAAGCTCTTAGTTTCTGTACTCCATTCCCACTTTGAGACTTTACATGGCAAGGGCTGGGCTGTCAATAACAATGCTATAATTTTGTGGCATAGGATTCAAGTCTGACCTATCATAGTATTTCTTCCCTGTGACCAATAAATTCGGTTAACAGGTGGTTATGTCACTAAGATGGACAACCACGAGTCTCTTCTATCAGGGCTCTTCTTTATACTCTGAAGCTGAGTTGAAGAAGATCTCCTGAACTGTTCCAAGATTAGAGTTGATATTATGTCCATCCCCAACATAGGAAGCTATCTACATTGATGAGCCAGCAAAATAGCACTGAAGGAGAAAGTTTCTCTGGGTCTGTAGTCCTCCTGTCTCTTCCTAATAACTCTCCCTGGGTCAGCTATAGGGCCACAGCAGCTGCTTACTGCCATAGTCAGTTGTCTTCATAGTGAGTCTAGCTCTGGCAGAAAAAGACAACTGGTACCTGAACTTGAGAGGCTAAAGGTGAGACGCAGAAATACACTGTGCAAGGCTCCTTGCCAGGATCCTCTGATCATCAATTAGTACCAAATGTGAGTTTAGGATGTGGCTGCTGGCATGGGAAAGGAGCTAGACATTCTGGCTTGGTAGGAATGCTTTGCTTACTCAGGGATGTTTTTTGGGGAAGTCTAGAGAGATGCTTATGGCTGCTGGTGTCTAGAAAATATGTCTGAGAAGACAGGAAGGCTGGCTGGGCACAAAGAAAATGCATGCTGGGGAACTATCCTTGGTTCTTTTCTTCTGTAGTCATGCTGATCCTCAAAATAGTCTTCTTGGGATCAGAGGTTACCACTTCCATTTTAAAAAAGAGAAAGTGGGCCATATATGGAAGCACAGACATGTAATCCTAATACCTGGAAGTCTAGGCAGAGAATTCTAAGTCTCAGGCCAGTCTGAGCTACATGGAGATACCTTGTCTCAAAAAGGCAAACCAACAAGGCTAGTAACTAGCACAAGGGAGGCTCTAGGTTTTAGCTCCCTCTCCCCCATCACACACTGGATTTCTGATAGTGAGGAGTTACACTGGCATACATGGCCAAGTTAAATGTAGCTCTGAAGTGCCTCAGAGCCCCATAGCCCACAACCAGATTCCAGGTTGATACTCCGTTTGCCAAGTAAGCATGGCTTATATCTTGCAGGAGCTGTTAGACCTCCCACACATGGCAGCTATGACCTGGGGTTGAGCTTGTTTACTTTCAAGGAAGGTGTTCAGGCAACAGTTTGTTTTAAAAAATAAAAATAAACCCAGTATGGTGATGAACACTTTTTTATTTTTATTTTTTTTTGGTTTTTCAAGACAGGGTTTCTCTGTGTAGCCCTGGCTGTCCTGGAACTCACTCTGTAGACCAGGCTGGCCTTGAACTCAGAGATCTACCTGCCTCTGCCTCCCCAGTGCTGGGATTAAAGGCGTGCGCCACCACTGCCCGGCTGGTGATGAACACCTTTAATCCCAGAGCTTGGGAGGCACAGGCAGGTGGATTTCTGTGAGTTCCAGACCAGATGGGAATATAGAGTAAGACCCTCTCTTTAAAACAACAACAAACCCTAAAGATATGTATACATCAATTTACAGTCCTTTTTAAATGGATGAAGACAGGAAGAGGGGAGAAAGGCAGGTCCAGGCTCACTAGAGATCTGTTGAACTCCAAGTGAGAACCAAGAACCAAGCAAAAAACAAATAAATGAAATACTCACTGATTTCGATAATGCTACCCTGCAAAGGATGTCTCAGAACTTGCTATGTAGACTGGCTGACCGCAAAATCTGCCTGCCTCTACCTCCCTAGGTCAGCTGGCTGTCTGAACTTCTGTCTAAGGGGTATTCCAGGAAGATGGGAGGGCTGTTCCTTCCTGGTCCTCATGCACGCCCTTTTGCACTGGCAGCAGCAATTTTGTTCTGAACTAGCAGTTACATCCACCTTGCAGTTTTCCTAATGCTTGCCAGGGAGCCCATCTACTACCTCCTACACACACCAGCACAGCTGTGTAGCACAGCATCTGAGGTTTATGTGACAGAAATATGTAAGTGCTTTTTAAATCTAAATTTAATAGTTGTAGCTTCCTCACGTTATCTCTCCTCTGAGGCTCGAAAGACGCCCCTAGTTGTCACCTTTGTGATATCTTTTTTTCCTTTTTTAAAAATTAGTTAATTTATTTCATCTATATGAGTCCACTGTAGCTGTTCTCACACACACCAGAAAGGGCATCAGATCCCATTCCAGATGGTTGTGAGCCATCATGTGGTAGCTGGGATATGAACTCAGGACCTCTGGAAGAGCAGTCAATGCTCTTCACTGCTGATCCATCTCTCTAGTCCCTCTTTTTTCTCTTTTTAATAGAAGTCTTCTACTATATCATAAGCTATTACAAATGGTTTTATAACCAGGGTCTTGTTTCTGTAGTTGGATCACAGATTTTATTCATCAGCCTGCTGTACTATTTCTTTTTCTAAAATATGGATGCCACTTCCAAATGTGTAAGACTCTTGCTTTTAACTGTGTGGCTTGCTGCATCAAATAAGCTAAGTGTGAAAACAAGTTCGGTATCTTTCCTTCAAGGACTAATTGTCTGGGCTTGAGATACTCAACAAGCGACACTTGTCCTGATCAGAATCCTGCCAATGTATCTGTCACCCAAAATTGTGGATTTCAACAAGAAACCTGTCTCCTGAGTGACCCTGATGGAGAAGTAAGCCTTCTGTGGTAATGGAAGCTCAGTGTCGTGTCCTGTGCATGTCTGTTGACAGCACCAAAATAGTCTGTTCTATTTCCTAACTGTAAGTCAACCCAAAAGCTGTCATTCTCACACATGTTTAAAAAAAATTCCCTTTTCATTTTGTTCTGAGATATAGTCCCATAATGTGGCATTGGTGGCCTTTGACTCAACATTTTCCTGCCTTTGCCCATTTGCTTCACCACACGCTTCTAACTGGCTAAGACCATCACATTAGAATACTCTCTCATTCAAATGGCTGTGGTGGCTCTTGTCTATTTACTGACCCAAAATTGATGTCCTAGACAGCATAGCTTCTGCTGTCTGTATATTAGTTTGTTATAGCCTTGAACTTGTTAACATAGTTGATCATGATAGGAGGTCTACAGGCCTTTGTGCATGCAGAACAAACACTACCAATAAAGCTAAATCCTTAGCTCTTCTTATAGGACTTAACCAAGATATTAGTAGGCTATGTTCCTCAGGAGCAAAGTCCTTTCTTTGCCTCTCCAAGTTCCCAAACTACAGTCCTCAGTCCTAGGGCCATTCCCCCACCTTCAAAGGCAGCAGTGTAGCATCTCTAAGTCTCTACTGGTATTGGAGTGTGGTGGTTCACGTCTGTAATTCTAGCATTTGGGAGATGGAGACAGGAGGATCACATTCAAAAACAGCCTTGGCTAGTGATTTTTGAGGCAAGTCTAGGTTATGTGAATCTTTGTCTCAAAAACCAAAACACTTCTACTTGTTTCTGCTGTCACAATCATGCTTTCTGTGGAATCATGCCTCTGCCCCACTCTTTCGGGATTCTTGATTTTTTAGGATCACCCAGATAACCTAGGAAGAGCTCTCTAGTTTCAGTCCTTCATTTACTCCCACCTGTAGCGCTCTCTTTGCCAGAGACTATGACTGTGAATTAGGATGTGCATGCAGAGGGAAGGCTGCCTTTTAGCTTCTGCCCTGCCTCGGCTTCTCAGTGTGGACTATGGCATACACTCCCACACACAATTTCATATAATTTTGTTTTGTTTTGCAGATAGGGTTTCTCTGTGTAGTCCTGGCTGTCCTGGAACTCCTTGTAGACCAGGCTAGCCTCAAACTTGGGGATCCACCTGCCTCTGCCTCCCAAGTGCTGGGCTTAGAGATATGGGCCACCACTGCCTGGCAATTTCATGTAACTTTTAACTTTTACAACATACACTGGTAAAATACCGTGGTGTGTTTTGTTGTTACTTTTGTTTTATTGAGACAGGGTCTTTAGCTTAGCTGATCCTGAACTCTCTAAATAGCTAGGAATTAGTTGTTTATATTTCTTATAATGTTATGCCTGTAAGATATACAGTAATGTTTCATTTTTCATTCCTAACTTTATTTGTCCCATATTTTTTTGCGTTGATTTCCTTTTATTCTTGATCAATGAGTTTTAACAATTTAACTAATGAATCAAATTTGGGCAAGATGGCTAAGTAAGTAAAGGTGTCAACCAAACCTAATGATTTGACCAAGCCCTGGGACCAGAGAACAAATTCCTCAACTTGTGAAGGAATGTGGAGGCCAGAGGTTAGACTCAACCATCTGTCACCTTATCTTTTGAGACAAGCTCTCTCATGGAACCCGACACTCACTGATTTGGCTTAACTGGCTGGCCTTCCTAATGCTGAAATTATAGGTGTCCAATACTGTGCCTGACTGTTTTTGTTTCTGAAACAGAGTCTCACTATGTAGTGCTGGCTGGTCTGGAATTCACTATGTAAATCAGGCTAGCCTCAAACTCAGAGATCCTCTGCCTTCCATCAGCTGGAATCAAAGGGCAGCACTACCTACCATTCTTGGACCAGAAATACCTACCTACTTACCTTCTCCCCCCCTTCATTCCTCTTCTTTTGTCTCTTGTATCCTCTCCTACTTCCTCTCCCCCTCCCCAAGACAGGATTTCTCTCTGTGGCTCTGGTTGTCCTGGAACCCCCTCTAAAGACCAGGCTGGTCTCAAACTCAGAGATCTGTCTGCTTCTGCCTCCCGAGGGCTGGATTTAAAGGCCATCACCACCAGGCTCTATGTTGTTTTTCTAATTTATATATTTACCTTAAACCTCTGCCTGACTTCCAGACTTTTCAGTTAATAAACTACTAGGTATGTGCTAGGCATCTGTGAATAGTATCTCTATGTGCCCAGTTACCTCAGTGGCCAGCCCTCTAGTCAGGTGGAATTTTGGTTCTCAAAAGACATTTCTGGTTGTCATCAGTGGCCTGGCTACTGATATTTAGTAGACAGAGACCAAAATACTCTAAGAGTCCAGCAGTGCACACTTGCTATAAGGTGCCCACAAAAAGAACCTTAGCTAAAATGCCAACACTGCTGGGGCCATGGAACTCTGAGTTTTGCAAACTAAACTCAGGAGTCACTCCAACCCCCCTTCCTCTCATTTTCGCCTTGTATTGTGGCAAGTCCTAAATGTTCCACGAGTAGCCTTCATCCCGAATCTGAATGTCTTCCGTATGCTCAGCTAACACAACCATCCTTTGCTGTCCGTGTTACTGAAAGCTTTCTCTCCTTTCAGAAATGTCTCTATCTATAGACAGACAAAACCTCTCCCATGGTTTTCTGCTCAAACCCGCAATGGCCTCCCATTATACTTCCAAATTCTTGCTGGGCTCTATCCTGACAGCCCTGTTCTCTCTGTCCCTCAGCACTGGCCATGTTGGTCTTCCTGCACTTCTTTGAACAGAACAAGCTTTCTTATATCTTAGAGCCACTTCTTATGTCTGGAATAGTCCTTCCTTGAAATGTCTACATTGCTGGTCTCACTGTTCACATCTTTGGCTGTAATGCCACCAAAGCCTTCCTTTTCCTCCTTTGTCCTTCACAAGGCTTCATTTTCTTCAGAGCATTTGCTAGTATTTGCAACTAGTTTACTGTTTCTAGTTATATGCTCCAAGACTGCCTGTTGACACATACTAACACCTCCCATGGTGCCTGCAATCAGGGCACTCATATATCTGCTAATGGAATAAAAACAAACAAAAAACAAAACAACTAACTTCAATGAGGGCTTTATGGTACAGGCCTGTAACACAGTTACTTGGGAAAATAAATCAGGTTGACTGCAAATTCAAGACCCTTCACTGGGCTACAGAGAAAATTCAAAGCCAGCCTAAGCCAACTTCTTAAGACATTGTCTCAAAGAAAAAATACAGAAAGGGATGGATATATAATTTAGCATTATAGTGATTATTTGGTATGTACAAGACCCTGGGATTGAGTCTTAGTTAAAAAAGAAGAAAATCTGATTGCAAGATACATGCTTTTCATGATGCAATACTGCCTAAGCAACTTACTGGATATTGTTACCGGGAGCTTGCAAGGGGCGGGCCCAGAGCTATAGGTGTTGCTACAGAGAAGGTCTGCAAAGGCTTGATACTGGGACCAAACTAGGCAAAAAATTGCCATGACTCACCTCCCAAAGGTATTGTAAAGGGCCCAGGGAGCCTAGAGGGCCTAAAAGAAAGTGGGCTGCTGGGGCTGGAGAGATGGCTATGTTCAGGAGCACTGCTGCTCTTCCAGAGGACACCTAACAGAAGCATCGGAGCAGGAACAACTTCCATATCCTCTTTGCTGTAAGTGCAGGGCTTTCACCTGTGCATTCCAAACATGCATGACAGACAGGAACTTCTATAAAACGGACTCTAGTGTATAAATACCTTTAGTTTCTTTAGTTCCAATTGGTGATGTTGTAAGGAATGTTCACATTCATTTCTGCTTTCTTTAAGGGCCACATTTTCCTGCTGCAGTTGCCGCTGTAAATTGAGCAGGACACTTATAAGAATGGGTCTTACCTGCCATATTCCCTCCTAGGCATAGTCTGATTTCTCTGACATTGTTCTTTTGAAATAACCTTTCTTGGGCTCAGGAAATGGCTCAGCTGGTAATGTGCTTAGGAAGGTTTGAGGACCTGAATTCTCAACACCCATGTGAGAAAGCTGGCAGTGGTGGTGCACACCTGCAGGTCCTGTGCTGGGCAGGGGCTGGCGGGACTCTGGGGTTTGTTGGCCACTATTCTGGCCAACTTAGTGACATTCCAGCTCAAAAAGTAAGATGAGAAGCACCTGAGGAAGGCAGCGCATACACAGTCAGTGAGATGGGAAGCACCTGAGGAAGGCAGCTCATACACAGTCAGTCAGTGAGATGGGAAGCACCTGAGGAAGGCAGCTCATACACAGTCAGTCAGTGAGATGGGAAACACCTGAGGAGGGAGCTCATACAGTATCTGGCCTCCATAAAAGAAATTACCTTATTTCAGTCACTGCAAGCATTGAGTAAGCAACAGGTAGGGACAAGGAAGAAAAACCTGAAAATCTCCAGGGGTGGGAGAGTGGCTCAGTTGTAGAGCCTAGCAGGTATGAGGCTAAATCTCTAGATCCTTAAGAAAAGCATGTCTCTTAACACTGTAGGACACATAGAGGGATCATAGAAGAGAGAAGCCATTAGGAAGGAACAATATGGATTTCAGAAAAACCCAAGGGGACTATCAGAGATCAGGAAGATGTCCCGGTGGAAAACCCATCTGCTGTGCATCTCTGTAAAGAGAAGTCTTTTTACCTCCAGTCTCCTAAGCAGGTTAAATCCTTATAGAAAAGTGAACTGCCCTCTCAAGTGGCTCCCCAGCCTAGAGAAGCATCATTCTGTTCAACTGCAGTGACGCAGTGCTCCTGCATGTGCTGACTCCCACTCCACTCACCATTCCCTGCTCTGAGGCTATCTGGTCAGCCACCCGTGTTTGTTCCAGAGCTTCAATTTGGGCCTCCAGTGCATGGATGTGCTCCCTGCAATGCTGCTCCAGGGCAAGAACCTGCTGCTGGGAATGGCTGTTCTCTTGGTTTGTAGTGATCTGCAGTCAAATAAGACACAAAGACACAAAGATTTCAGAGGCAGGCTGTTTTTGACTAACAGAAACTATCCTTTGACTTCTGCTGTCCTAGTATGAGTTTGAACCCCCTGCATGTCCTACACATTGCTGCTGGGTCTGGCCTGTCCTGGAAACTGAAGCCATGCATTTGTCCTGATACCACTGGCACACCCTTTATGGTGTATGCTGAGCACCACCCTGCCTTCAGATATAGGCCTCCATTGTTACTCACTGGATCTCTATGGCTGAGATTTTCCTAGGGGAGGCAGAAGAGGTGGGGAAGAACAAGGCTATGCATGAAACAGATGCTCACCTCCTCTACTTACTGAGTATGACAGACAGTGCCAATTTATTAAGTATGCTACAAGGACTAAGTGAAAAGCATTCTGCACAGTGCTAGGGATGCCACAAACAGGAAATCAATGTTGGCTTCTTTTATTTCCCTAGCTCCAATTTGTTTGCTCACTCAGGGTGTGATGGCTGTACAAATATTTCAACCCATTTTTTTTTTTTTTTGGTTTTTGAGAGCACTTCACTATGCAAGCTTGGCTGGATGGAACATACTATGTAGACCAACTCAGCCTTGAACTCAGAAAGATCTGTCTTCTTCAGCTTTGCAAATGCTGGGATTAATGGAATGTGTCACAATATCTAGCTCATCCCACAGTTTTGACCTCTGACTGAAAGCTAAGCTTTGAACTTTTGAGGAACCACAAAAGGGCAGGGTCCGCAACAAAAGCAGATGTTGGATAGAAACTACCAGTTAGTCCATGGCTCTGGGTAACACTGACCCTCCAAAGGTAACCTCCCCATCCCCTGTTCTGTTCATGTTGAACACTGTTGTGCACATCTGAGGCATCTGCAAAGGTGCTGATGGAAAGCACTGGAGCCTGCACATGGTGAACACTTACGAGCTTCTGGATCTGGGCTTCCTGGCCAGCCACAACATCTCTACTCTGGCTTAGCTGTTCTTCAGCAGCCTGTAGGCTCTGCTCTAGGTCCTTCACCTGAGGGGAAACAGAAACATTTTTTTTTTCCTCTGTCTTTCTGTTCATAAGAAATTGGGAAGGTTTAAAGCATAACTTTAAAATTAAAGGCAGAAACCCCAACCCTTAAAAAAATGGGGGGGGGGAAGCAGGGGGCTGGAGAGATAGCTCAGTGGTTAAGAGCACTGACTGCTCTTCCAGAGGTCCTGAGATCAATTCCCAGCAACCACATGGTGGCTCACAACCATCTGTAATGGGATCTGATGCCCTCTTCTGGTGTGTCTGAAGACAGCTACAGTGTACTCAAATATATAAAATAAATAAATCTTAAAAAAAAAAAGAAAAGATGCAAAACAAAGTAAAACAACAGACAAATAAAACTAGAGCTGGAAACAAGGTGTAGTAGCACATGCCTGTAGTTGGAGTACTCAGTAGGCAGAGGCAGATGATCACAAGTTCAAAGCTATCTCTCATAACATAATAAGCTTGAAGCTAGCCTAGGCTACAGGAGACTATGCTACAGGAGTCCGTGTGTTTGTGTGTGTGTGTACGCATATTTACATTTAAATGTATATATAAATAAAAAAGGAACATGCCATTCATCCCAGCAGCGGAATACACACACACATACCCAATCTGGTATATATATCTAAAATGTTATAGGTCAGCCAGGGTATATAGTCCTGTCTCAAACCAAACAAGAGAGGCTGGAGAGATGGATCAGTGGTTAAGAGCACTGGCTACTCTACCAGTAGTTCAGAAGTTCTGGGTCAATTCCCAGCACTCAAATAGCAGCTCACAAAGGGCCATAAATCCAGATTTAGAGACTCTATGGTGCCGTCTTCTGACCTCTGCAGGTACTAGGCCTGCATATGGTACACAGACATAACTCATAGGCAAAATAACCATACACATAAGAAAATAATTTAAAATAAGCAAACAAACCAAAATCCACCCCCCTCAAAAGAAAAAAAAACCCAACAAAACAAAAACTCAAAACAGAACAGGTAAGGCATGGTAGTTCACAGAAGAAACTTTAGCACTTGGAAAGACAGGGGGATTAGTGCAACTTCTAGGCCAGCCTGGGCTACATAGTGAGAAGCTGTTTAAAAATAAACAAAATGAAAATGAAATTCAAACCAGAAAAGAAGTTCAACTCGGGGACACAGATGTCTCAGTGGTAGAGTGTGTGCCTAGAATGAATAAGGTCCCAGCTTCGATTCTGTAACACACACTTACATGAGCCCTATATTAGAAATGAGCAAGAGAACCCCGAGTCTCCCATTATAAAGCAATACTACTTTAACGTGTTTTCTTCAACTCTTTATGGCTTTCTAAAGTAGTTTGTCTACAGTTTAGTCTGTATCCTTGCCCTCCCACTCACATCTGAGATTATTTTTTCAAGGCGTGCTTCCTGCTTTACTGAGCACACAGCTACATGACCACCGCAGGTACTTGGATTGCTTTACATTTTTGTTTGAGATCTTTAAATTTTTGCTTATTGTGTTTGTGGCAATATATATGGGTACATGGATGCACACACCACAGCATGCTGTAGAGGTCAAAGGACAACTCTATGGAGTTGATTGTCTCCTTCCACTCTATGTGGGCTCCAGGAGTCAGACCCAGGTTGTCAGGCTGATGAAGCAGGCACCTTAACCTGCTGAGTCATCTTGACTGTCCTCTTTGACATTCTTTTCAATCTAAAATAAAGCAGTCATTAATGCCTTCACACAAAATTGTTTGTTGTGGTTTCAATAACTTCCTTGGGAAAGAGTCCCAGAAGTGGGATTGCTGATCACAACTTGAATTTTGGATTACTTAGACCACATATTCTGGGATGCATACTGCCAATACACTGACTACATACTATGGAGAGACACTAGCAAAGGTGGAGACAACCTAACGTGTTCAGGAAAACTCAGTATGTACTGAAGTTAGGTCAGTGACAGTGAGGAGGGCAGGCTGTTAAGTAAGCAGTGCTATCAAACCTGGGCAAAGGGAAGCCGAACCCTTACTGAATACCTCACAGCAACAATGCAAATGTGAGCAAGGTTATGTGGTGGACAGAATTACACCAGTAATTATCTCTGTGACTTAGAAACATGAATGGATGCCTTCAGATGGAACTTCAGACTATGGAGGATACAAGTGACATCAAACTTCACAATTTCTGTTCAGCCAGGGATACATACACCAACTGGCTCAGGACTAACACTGATGAGATTAGGGACTAGAATATCAAACAAAGTCCTATAACCCAATTAAGAAAAGACTGAAACCACCAAAGAAAAATAGGTATAGGATATGTAGAGAATTCAAAAGTAGAAACCCCAGAGGTTAACAGGAAGACGAAAAAATCGGTGAAAACTCATTAATAACCACAGCAGCAAGCACAAGGGACCATTACTTACATTCTCTAAACTGGCAAAACCCCAAGACTGTGTAAGATCCATGCTGGGAGATCAAAAATGCACGGGGGGGGGGGGGGGAAGAGGACTGAAGGAAGAGATGGTTCAGCAGTTGACAGGACTGATTGCTCTTCCAGAGCAGAGGACCCAGGTTCAATTCCCAGCACCCACATGGCAGCTCATAACTCTAACTCCAAGATATGACACCCTCACAAAGACATGCATACAGACAAAACATCAATCTATATAAAATAAAGAAATAATTTAAAAAAAAAAAAGAAAAAGAAAAAAGAAAAAAAAAAAAAAGAAAAAAATGCAGCTGGGGCCTAGAGTGGACAAAACAACTACCTCAACCCAGCAAAAATAGTTCTTGGGAATGAAGATACTCTGACCAAGGAGCTTTTTAGCTAAACTATCATCCAACCAAGTTTTACACATCATAGCAAATATTGGGAGTAAAGTCCCTACCCGAGTCTCCAGGAGGTCAAGTGCCTTGGTGTGGCTGTTCCTGGCAGCCAAGAGTTGCTGTCTAGTATCTTCCAGATTCTGTTCGGCAACTGTTTTCTATAATTTAAAAGATAAATAAGAAGGGGTTGTTTCCACATTTAATGAATATTTATTGATGCTGTAACATTTGTGCTAGGCACAAATATATAAAACCATCGGCAAAGTAGATGTAATCACATATCATAGAGGACACACAAATAAATTTAGCATAGTCTTTTGTTTCCAAGGCTGGGACACATGACTAACAACAAAAGCATACACTAGAAGCCAGGCATGGTGGTGGAAAGCATTTAATACCAGGAGGCAGAAGGTGGCAGATCTCTGTAAGTTCAAGGTCAGACAGGGCCACATAGTAAGACCCTGTCTCCAACACACACGCACGCACGCACGCACGCACGCAGGTATATGCGCATACGAGCTTGCTGTGTTCAGAGAACTATAGCTCTTCAGAAGTCAGTGTGATGATGGGCTTAGGTCAATGAATCAAGACTGTGATGTTCAGCTAAAGGGTCAAATAATGAATTCTTTAGTGTTGCAAAAGGAAGTTTTACTTTATTTTTCAAGTAGCAATTTTTTGAATGGATCTTCCAAAATCTGGCATTGACTTTACTGAGGAGGCTGGCTAAATGTGAGGTCTTAGTCTAGATCTGCTGATGTCAGAATTTCTTGGAAAAGGATTAGAGAGATATGCTTTAAACAAACTCCCAAGTAATTCCTCTTTACCCTTTAATAATACTTGATTATGGCACAATAATAATGATTATAATAATAGTAATACCTACTATGCTCCAATTTGTATTCTTATTTCACTGTGTCTGACACAATAATAAACCCAATTTTACAGAGAAGACAATACAAAGAGATTGACTGACTAGCTTCAAGCCACAGAAACTAGACACAAGATACAAACACAGATGCTTGCCTCTAGAAACCAACTTGCACCTTATACTCAATGTAGATGTTTAAGGGAATTGTAGAAGGTGTTCAAGGGAGTGGTCTGATGAGAAATACAGTTTGAGAGGATTGGTTCCATGAGTGATGAGAGTGAAGGAGAGACTGCTGTGGGATGGCCAGCCTGGACACTTCAATGCACCTTTGTTTAGGCTTGGGGAGCCCTGCAGTACTGCAGAGGCTGGAGAGGAGGAGAAGCTTGGCTTGATAGACAGTGGAGTCTACTCTAGGATAGGCTCAGAGTTCATGGCTTTGATAACTTTGTCATGATGAGGCTAATCACTGGGCTACAAAGAGGAGAAAAATTTTACCTCTACTACTGGGTAAGGTCAGTCAGCTCAACAGCTCCCTCAGTCAAGGTAAACTTATGATGCAAGGTAGTGTTTGCTCAAGCTAAAGGATTTCATAATTTTCTTTGCTGGTAGAAAGAGGGGAAAGTGTAGGGAAGGGAACAGAGCAGCAAGACAAGACAGCCTGGGTAGCATCAATCATCATATGGTCAGGGTGTGATCTGTCTTTATAGCCCTGGAAAGAAAGCTCTCTCCTTCTCTGAGAAACAACACAGGAGACATGAAGACTGGTTTTTGTTTTGAGACAGGGTCTCATGTAGCCTAGGCTAGCCCCAAACTCACTATGTAACCAAGGATGACCCTAAACTTTTGCTTCTACCTTCTATATTCTGGAATTACAGACATGCACTTCCACGCCTGGTTTAATAAAGTGCTAGAGACTAAATCCAGGGCTTTGTACATGTCAGGTAAGCAGTCTAAGAATTGGGACACATTGTCTACCACTATAAGGCTATTTTTGCTTGTTTGTTTGTTTTTTAGAGACAGGGCTTCTTTATGTACATAGCCTTGGCTATCTAGGAACTCACTTTGAAGACCAGGCTGGCCTAGAGTTCAGAGATCCACCTGGATTAAAGGAGAGTGCCATCGCCACCCAGCTTAGGCTATTGTTATTTCAATCCAAAATTGAATAAGCCACGGGCTGTATGCGCCAATAGTCTCAACTATTAGGGAAACTAGAAAGATGGCTTGATCCCAGGAGTTTTGGGCCCAAAAGAGCTATACAAAGTTGCAGAGAGCTTTCATCTAACCCCCCAGATCAGAAACTCAGAACATATGTAATACCATGCCTTTCTAACACTGGCCAGCATGAGCAGACAATACCTCTTTCAAGAGTTCTTGTACATGATCTTCTCCTGATAAATTCTGTTCTAGTCTCTTTTCCAAGAATATAACCTTCTCTTGTAAATGAGTGATGACTTTTTCTTTTTCTTGAGTTTCAGCAGTGACCTGGAGGGGAAAGCAGAGTCATTCTTTATGTCCTCTTTAGACTATAAGCCCTCTTATCTCTCTTCCATGCCCTGTTGTATCATGTTTCCCTGAAATTCTGTGCTCAATCACATCACAGAAAAACGTGCAAACAAGAAAGCTTCCTTGAAAATTGGGACAGAGATGCCAGATCAGAACCAGTAACATTAAAGAAGGAGACCTACCACAGCTAGAAGCAAGCATCAGGTGAAGAGACCGAGTACAACAAGAAGCAAGCATGGCCACCAATTTAAGCACCTGATAGTTTGGTAGAGGCAGCAAGGCCAATCCTATTAAAGAAGTTCCCAGTGTCCCTGAAATAAGGCCCAGGATTCAATCCCTAGCACTGACAATAAACACCACAAACCAGAAAACAATGATATTCTTGGAAACTCAAGAGCTGGGTACAGAGGGACAAAGCTAAGATAACTGCTTTAAGGACAGCAAGAGAATTCTGAAACAAATGACAGGAACCAACGGGCCACAGTGAATATCACAGCTTGGCCTCATAACAACAGTGTACACTTAGCCTGACATTCTGTCAATGAATGCAGTGATAATGGTGACAGAGTTGGTTCTTTTCATCACCACCAATCATCATATGCTGTTAAATATCAGATCCAGGAAGCTTTGATACACAAGCACAAAGATCTGTGGTGGTCTTTCATCCACTGAGGATGCCCATTCTCGTCTCCCAAGAGTGCAGGTCATCAGACTTCAACAGTGATGTCTACATGTGGGAAGACTCTGAAGAATGGATGCACAATCCCACAATTTAAAAACTTTTGTCAACACTTGGTAGGCAGAGGCAGGCGGCTTTCTGAGTTTGAGGCCAGCCTGGTCTACAGAGTGAGTTCCAGGACAGCCAGGGCTATGCAGAGAAACCCTGTCTTGGAAAACAAAACAAAACCAAAAACCAAAAAACGGAAAAAAAAAACCCCAAAACAAAACAAAACAAAAAAACAAAACAACAAAACAAAACAAAAAAACAAAAAAACAAACTTTTGTCAGGATTAAACATTATCTACCGCTGTCCAAAAATTTACAGGTCCAAAAAAATTAGTAAGTCTGACCTCTGGAAGTACAGATGGACTACTACTCACACAACTAACTATAAAGCAACATAATCATCTTGTAAGACATGGGCACACAAAGTGCTTGAGAAAGTAAAGGCAGCAGAGAATCAACTCTTTGAGATGTTCAGACCAGGCCTCCTAAACAGGCAAGTAAAGGTGCATAGAGTCAAGAGAGGAAACAGTATTGTGGGTAAAGAACAGTGTGACTGTTTCTCAAGTTGACACAATCGAAAATAACCTTGGAGCAGAGTCTCAGTGAGGGGTCAGCTACATCAGGTTAGGCTGTGGGCATGTTTGTAGGGGGGTTGTCTTGATTACATTAATTGATATGGAAAACCCAGCCCAGTCCCTGGCTTTAAGTCTTGTACTATGTTAAGTGTAGAGAGGGGGCTAAGTACAAGTGAGCATGTATGCATTCTTTCCTCTCTGCTCCAAGCTGTGGATGTAATGTGATGAGTTGTTTAAAGTTCCTGCCACCTTCACTTCTCCTCAATAATGAACTATGTGGTGGCTTGAGGAAGAACGGCTCCAATAGGCTAATGCTTAGTAACCAGGGAGTAGATCTATTTGAAAGGATTACAAGGTCTAGTGCATGCTTGCATGCTACCATGCCCCCTGCCATGATGATAATGGTTTAAGCATCTGAAACTATAAGCAAAGCCCCAAATAAATGCTTTTTTTTTTTGGGTAAGATTTACCTTGGTCATAGTATCCTTTCACAGCAATAAGACACTGACTAAGATAGACTGTAACCTACAATAAATCCTTTCTCCCTTAAGGCTATCTAGTAAAACAGACAATATATGCAAAGAGCTAAAACAAGTTCACCTGGACCAGGAAACTGGATGGAAGAGGCCAGAAAGGTTGATGCTGAAGTAAATCTCACTATTCAGAAAGTAGATAAGGTAGGAATGATAAGACAGGAAAGAAAGCAGCTCTGCCTAAACCTCTCCCATTATAATGCAAACCAGTGTGAAGAGGAATACTTGCAACAAGCCAGGCAGAGGTGGCTCACACCTTTAATCCAAGCACTTGGGAGGCAGAGGCGGGAGGATTTCTGAGTTCAAGGCCAGCCTGGTCTACAGAGTGAGTTCCAGAATAGCCAGGGCTATACAGAGAAACCTTGTCTCAAAAAAAAAACCAAAACCAAAACCAAAACCAAACCAAACCAAACCAAAAATACTTGCAAGAAGCATGGTTCAGCCACAGTAGCAACAGAAGTAGCTCCAGTTTGCAAACATGTACAAGCATTTTCCATTATTTCTAGTCCTTACAATCATTCTTCACTGTGTCTATGTTACAAAAAACAAGACATCTCTCAGCGACACAGTAAGGGTTCAAACTGGTCTTCAGGGTTCAAGCCTGCACTTGTTCTGCTGCATAATAATCTGAACTAGAGGTACACACTATGGTGACCGATTCCATTGAAGACCAACCATCTTACACAAGTTACTGTGTTGGTTAGGTAGAACATAAAGTTGGGGTTAGGAAAAGAATCAGTTACTCTTCTTATGGATTGCATTCCTACAGTGCTTTTGGTCTGGCCGTGTTATATTAGGCCTTTCACAACTGGGGCAGACTAATGGCACTGCCACCAAACACAGTCTGTGGCTAAACCTGCTTATTTCCTAAGCCTTCCCCTTCATCTACTCTCTAGCCTCACCTAAGCCTCACAGGTATGAGCCTAAAATAAAAGCTACTCTAAGATCGGAGATTTGGGGCTGGAGAGATGGCTCAGTGGTTGACTGCTCTTCCAAAGGTCCTGAGTTCAATTCCCAGCAACCACATGGTGGCTCACAACCATCTGTGATGGGATCTGATACCCTCTTCCAGTGTGTCTGAAGACAGCAATAGTGTACTCAAATACATAAAATAAAATAAAATAAAATAAATAAATCTTTAAAAAAAAAAAAAAAGATTGGGGATATAGAAGTGGGGCATGGTGGTACACGCCTTTAATCCCAGCACTCAGAAGGCAGAGGTAGGTGGATCTTTGTGAATGGAAGGCCATCCTTGTCTACATAGTGAGTTCCAGGCCAGCTAGAGCTATAAAGACTCTGTCTCAACAAAACAAAATAGCAAGGTTTAGAATACTTACAGCATGATTTCACTTATATAATACTAAAGAAGGATGAGAACAAATGAAGATACTGTATAGGAAGCAAATATGGTGAAAATATAAAATAAAGCAAGAACTAAAACAATCTATAGCTGTGATAGTTGATGATGATGATTTTGTTTTTTGAGGCAGGGTCTAACTATATAGACCTAGGCTGGCCTATGCCTTCTGAGTGCTGGAATTAAAGGTGTGCACCACTATGGCTAACTTGTGGTTATTTCTGAAAAGAATGAGATAGATCAGTGAAGGACGCACAGAAGCCTGTAGAGAAAAACTGATCCCTTAGCCTGAAGAATTTATACACAGGGTATCAACAGTTTATTGCATATTTTATCTTACCCTTATTCTTATAAATCTGTAAAGTTTATAAAGTTACATGTGGCTATTAAGAACAACAATAAAAACCTACTCTCTCATGACCCCGGGACTAACTGACCTTCTTGTAATGCTCTCTAAGTAATGACTGGTAGTATCAGCAACTCAGATACTCAAGCCAGGCACAAAGATATCCAATTTTGTTACTCCCCTCAGCATTTCTTTGTCCAACCTCCGCTTGCCATTACTCTCAGCAATGCTACCATCATGGGCCAGTGAGCTGGCTTAGTGGTTAAAGGAATCTGCTGCTCAGCCTTACAGCCTGAATTCAATCCCTGGGACCCATATGGTAGAAGGAAAGAATGTGGAGGTGGTCCTCTGACCTCCACATGTACACAATGGCACAAGTTCACGAATACAAACGCACATATGAATAAAAAATAGGGGGCTGGAGAGGTGGCTCAGTGGTTAAGAGCACTGACTGCTCTTCCTGAGGTCCTGAGTTCAATTCCCAGCAACCACATGGTGGCTCACAACCATCTGTGATGGGATCTGGAATCTGATACTCTCTTCTGGTGTACAGACATACATGTAGACAAAGCACTCATATACATAAACCATAAACCTTTAAAATACACACATACACACACACACACACACACACACACGTAATGAAAAGGGAAATGAATAGACTAATCCTTCAGGACGGATGATATGGCTCAGCAGATTAAGGCACATGCCAACAAGCCATACAATCTAGTTTGATTCCTACTGGAAAAATAGGACTATTGTGGGTTGACTTTTAATCTATATGCACGCGCATACATACACACACTCTCAAAATGATAGTACTTCATACTCATTTATTACTGTTCATCTATCCTCAGAATTGAGCACAGGACTACAGTTTTGTTTTTTTTTTTTAGACTGAGCAATACGTTTCTTTCAACCAAATGAGAAACTAAAATAAAAATGATGTAAGTCTGAGTAAAATTCTGGGCATGTTAGTGACTGTTACATGGTCCTCTACTCAAGGTCTATTAAGTAGTACTTTAAGACATAATATTTTTCTTGATGGTGTTAGGAACTGAACTCAGGGCCTTGTACTGAGCACATACTCTACAGCTGCACTAAACTCTCAGGCCCATAAGACAGGGTTAGAACAAACAAATGACATGCTTTGCTTTATATGGGTACAGTGGTACAAGCTTTTAATCTTAGCTACTGGGGAGACTGAGGTTAGATAACTCTAAGTTCTAGATCACCCTAAGCAATTTAGACTGCCAATCAAAATCAAAATAAATAAATACTATGCTTTGAGAATTCCTGCTAGGACAATGTTTTCTTTTTCCCCTGCACGTCTTCCACTTCTTCTTCTTCTTCTTTTTTTAAAAATGGAGGTCTTAGATTGTTTTCAAAACCAATCTCAAATGCCTATGCCCGTCTTAGCTTCTAAAGTTCCTAGACTATAGGTATTTACCACCACATCTGGAAATACCATGTTTTCTGCTCAGCAACCTGGGAAGCTGAGTAGCTGCTCCCTATGAGTACAGTTGGCTGAAACAGGAAGTAGAACCTGTGGGACACAGGAGGAAGTCCCTGTTCATGCTCCTGATTTTACCTTTTGTAGGTCAATGGAAAGCTGCTGGATGATCGCCTGGAGCTCCTGCTCCTTTTGTTCCAGGACTACAGTCTTATGTTCTGCACCTGCTTTTGAAGCTGTCAAGTGATCTCTTCATTAAAAGAAAGCAGACAATGAGCAAATTTTGATATTTCCTCTATTACTCTCCAAAGGAAGAATGCACATGACTCCTTATATTTCAGGCTGCAAGTGTTATTACAGCTACACCAATTTTTATCTGTGAAAAGGTTCCTTGGCTTTCAGAAGCAGAAGCAGGAAGACCACCCAGGTCTAAGCAATGAATTCTGTCTTTGAGTACTCAATAACTTTACAACTCAATTCAGGTTGTACTGCTTAGTAGGACTAGAATAAACTTGTCCCTACGCAGGGGAGGGAGAGAGAATCAGCACTGTGATGGAGCAGAGGGACTGAGACCTAGGCATGTAAGGATAAATCCAGAAGCCTTTGCCAGCACTGAGATAAAGAAGTTGTGATGAGCAATGGGGACATGTGGGTGGGCTTTAGCAATGCTACACCAACACCTCTCCCAAGGGCCCCACAGACCAAGCAAGAACCTCTGTTCTTCCAGCGTTGAGCAGTGTCTCTGCAATTCTTCTAGCCGCTGGCTTAAGTCAGATGACAACTGATGACAAGTCACCAACTCCTCCTGAGTACGATTAAGTTCCCTGGTTCGTTCATCCAACTCTTGCTCCATCTTCCCCAAGCATTCTTCTTTTTTTAAAAGCTGTTAAGAAGATATAATGTACTGTTAGGCCACTGCTAAGAAAAATACTTAAAACAGATAGTCAGACCACTGAGATGGCTCAGTGGGTAAAGGACTTGCTTCACAAGCTTTACTACCTGAATCCAGTCCCTGGATTCCATGCTGCAAGGAGAGAATGGATTGCTGAAAGTTGTCCTGTGACTACACACAAGCTGTGGCATATGCTTGCCCCACCCCCTGTCTCTCTGTCTCTCTCTGTCTCTGTCTCTCTCACATCGCACAGAAAGAAAATGAAAATGACATTTTTGTGGGATGAGAATTGGGCTGAATGTGTAGTCTTTAAAGAAATAGAAGGTAAAAGATACATTTCAAACAGAACTTTTCCACTTTTAATAAACCTGAAACCATTTCCATGTAGTTCATATCAGAGACCATGAGGGTATTTACTGGCACTATCACTGAACCTCTAAAGCTGAACACCTACCATGTGTTTTACTTTGCTGATTTCCTGTTGCTGGAACCCCTCTAACTCATCAATTTCATCTCTCTTCTGAAAAAGGCTCAAGCTCTGGTTCTTTACTTCTTGCAGCTGAGACGTTAGAAACCTTTTATCCTGTAAGAAAAAGACATCAACTTAAGCAACCCAACTATTAGAAATCTGTATTGTACAAGCAGAACTTTTAAAATTAGTTTTTAAATTGTGTGTTTGTAAACACACACACACCTGCCACAACACGTATAGAGGCCAAATGATAACTTATGGGTTCCAGGAATCAAACTCAGGTCACCAGACTTAGCCACAAGTGCTTTTCCCATTTCTCCAGCCCCTAGAGACTATTTTGAGACAGGCTTTGCTATGTAGCAACTAGCTGCCTATGTAGCCCATTGACCAATAGTCCTAGGATATCATCTTTGTTTAGCTAAGAGGCTCTCCTATCTCCTCAGTGCTAAACCTTGAGCAATGTTCTGGTTCCCCTAGTTTTGTTAGGCAGCATTCCCAATGTGACGACATGGTCAATCAGGGCCTATAACCAAACAGGTAGCAGAACCAATTTACCTGTGAGGCAAAGGGCACTAAAAAGAGGGAGAGATTTTAAGAAAAACCATCTCAAAGTGTCCAACTGAACCAGTACTTCAGTGGAAGCTTAATTATTTTGGTCATGGGACTAAGAAGTCCAAGGAACACCATGTGGACAAATAAACATCGGAACTATACTCTCTCTACCATCATTCTCCCTGTTCCCAAGTGGCCACTCACACCAGAGGGCACCAAGCCCAGCTCATGCAGCAGCCATTGACCATTGAGTAAATAAGGAAACAGATGAGGGTAGTCAGGAGGAAGAAGAGGCAGGCTACTGAAGTCATTCCAATCACCTAATGTCCTGCTTCAAGGACTGCCACAACCAGTACTGTAAGCTGGGTACCGGGGAGAACAGTCTCATTTCGGCACAATATATGAAATTTATTTTTATTAATGTTTATTATTTGTGTGTGTTTATGTGAACATGGGCTTGTGTGTTATATGCCATGGTATATATGTGCAGATCAAAGAACAACTTGTGGGCGGGCGATGGTTCTCTACTTCCAACCACACGGTTTCTGGAGACTGAACACAGGCATCAGGCTTGGCAGCAAGTACCTTTACACATTGAACCACTTCGCCAGTTCCCACTTCTGACTTTAAAAGAATTTTGAGGTGGCTGGCTCAGTAGTTAAGGGCATTTATTGCTATTCCAGGAAAGTTCCCAGCATCTGGGAACTAAGGCAAGTAGCTATGTGACTCTAGTTCTGAGGGGTCCAATTTTTCTGGCCTTCATGTGTCACACATGTGGCATAGAGTCACACAGACAAAAATAACACATAAGAATGTAATAAGCGATTTTTTTTTTTTTTAAAAGAAGAGAATCTTACAAAGTTGTTAAAGCTGGTTTTGAACTCACTCTGGTCAAAGCCAGGGCAGGCCTTGACCTTGCAATTCTCTTGCTTCAGTCTATTGAGTAGCTGGGATTACAGGCCTTTACCAACTAGTGCTGGCTGGAGAAAATAGTTCCTAAACCCCACAGGTGATGGCAGCATACATAAAACAAAAAATGACTGACCTTTTCAAGCTGTTCCATCTTTTCTGACCATTCCTAAAACAAAACAAAAGGAGAGAGAAGTAGGCTTTCCAGAGAAGAGAACCTGCAAATACTAATACTTTCAGAAGACAATTGGTCCCTAGAAGTCATCAACAACAAAAGGAGTAACACACAATAACATAGACAAACAAAAAATACCCATAGAACTGGTTCAATATTAAGAAAGCAAAATGGCCTTTAAAAAAAAAAAAAAAAAAGGAAAATGAATTTTACATAAAATTGTAGAACACAATATAGCCTGCAGGTGTCTGCTTAGTAGGACATTCTAGCTCTGCTATTCTTCTGTGTCTCCCAGGAACACTGCTATTACTTCTTGAGAGTGGGCAGCTAGAATCTATTGAGTTGGGCCACATGGCTGATATTTAGATCAATCTACTGAAAGTCTTGGTCAGCAAGACTAAGAGTATTTGGTAATTGTCTACTCTCTTGCTTGATTTTCTAATATGTGTTATGCCCTCTGGTGTGTGACAAAGGAGAGGGGATATTAAATTCCTCGTTCACAAAACAGAATTCAAGGAAAATAACATTGGTACAAAAGGTTCAATCACGATAGCTGCAAAACAATATACTACCTTTTGATTGTTTTTTCTCATATTTACATACATTCACACACCATAATTACCTACTGAGTACTAGTAGGTGATGCTTTTATATTTATGCTTTAAACAAGCCAACCATTTACCTACAGGATTACCCTAGGAAACCCTGATGTCTACTGATTTAAACACTACTGACTTTATGTATCACACATAGCATACCCGATAGTTACTGTAATATTATTCAGGATTACCCTAGGAAACCCTGATGTCTACTGATTTAAACACTACTGACTTTATGTATCACACATAACATACCCGATAGTTACTGTAATATTATTTTCCCTTTTACATTTTTTGTTTTGTATTAAATTTATTTTTCCCCCTTTTTTTGGAGACAGGGTTTCATATAGACCAGCCTGGCCTTGAATCCCTGATCTACCTGTATCAACTCAAGTTTTGAGATTATAAACATGTACCATACTTGGTTTATTTTTCCTTTTGTTGTCAATCACATAGCACCTTGCAGTAGCTGTTTCTATGGGGATCATGAGTTCCCTTCTGTCTATATTTGATTCTGAAGAAAGGGTCAGAAGGGCTTTGTAAACTGTTGTGATAATGTCCAGTAATTATACTGGAAGAGGCAGGTGCTTGGGGTTGTAGGGTTGGGGACAACTTTTTAGAGGGTGAGATCTTTTTTGTAGGCTCACTAGAAGATTATGGATATATAACTTTCTGTTTCTATTTTGCAAAGATACACAGAGAGAATAACTTTCTCATATTCTGGACACATTTCATGATTAAACTGTCAAGTGTGATTTCATAAGAAAAGGCCAAATGAATCCTTAACGAATTTACATGCATTCCTTTCCTTCTAGGTCATATAGACTTTTATCAGGTCTGTGTTATGATTTTTAAGTTGGATCCCTAAGTGAAATCTTTTCTGAGCCTTGGGCAGAGCCACATTTAAATACCTGGTCCTTTCTGGCTAATGCCAAAGCCAGTCCTTCTGCCATTTTGGCTCTGTTGGCTTGGAATGTTTCATTCTGTTCTTGAAATTTCCGCATGGAAGCTGTTAACAAAGAGGCTCTATTTGAGACATGGAAATACTTCAGAAGCAGCATGATGAACAGCTCATGTGAGTAGTTTACAAATGTCACTAAATGAAACAAGCAAGGTCACAGAAATGGATTATGACACTGTGAAAAACTCAAGTTTCTAGAACCTTTCTGCCCAGGCAAGGGTCTAGGTACTTACTTCTGCTTTCTGTAATAGTAAAGACATCTAACAGTAGCTTTTTGAATGGTATCATGACAAACACTTAAGGTGGGTGGGCAGAAAACACCAAGGCTGCTGTGAAGTAACAGCTACTACCTCCTCATCAGAATTGAAAAACAAAATAAAAATCAAAGCCAGTAACAACAACAACAAAACAAAAGCTTTCTGTAGTTTTCTTCTGACTTCCTGTAGCACCTTTCTTGGATGACAATACCCAAGGAAACATGAGTTGGGATATGTTAGGGTAATTTAACAAAACGTATGTCCATTTTATTGTTGGTATAGTGATGTCAGAGCTTCCCCATAGTCAATATAACAGTAACGAACTATGTTAAAATATTCTCCTAGGTTAGACCCAAGGGTCAAGTACTAGATTGTACTCAAACCTAAGGGCAATCAGTAAGAGGGCCAACTAGATAGAAATGAGTACAGAATGATCCCCTCTTAAGTAGTGCGCCTACAAAGCAACACAAATATGCTTATACGTGATAACTTTAAGTCAAATGTCACAACAATCTCATTAAAAACAGTATAAAATAGAGATATGAGTTCTGATGAATACATGTGATAATATAATAGTTCATTTAAAAAGCTAAAGCCTGAAAAGATTAAAGAAAGCAGAAAAAAAAATACGTACAATCCTGGTGTTTTTCTAATGCAATTTCAAGCTTCTCTTTTATCTTCTGCAAGTTTCGGACCTGTTCAGCATAGTCTTGGGTGAGGAGGGTGATGCACATACCAGGAGTGGACAAACATCAGGAAAGGAAGTTAATTAAACAAACAAACAAACAAAAAAAAATGAATGAAAATGATGATGACTTTCTTAACCTGATAACAAGTCCTGTTAAGAAAAGCTAGGTAGAAAGTCTCCCAGTAATGATGAATGACATAGGCAAACAGGAATAGTACAAACTTTCCATGGTATAAACAGTAAGTACAAACAGGTAGATTTGTTTAGCCTTTACAGATAACAACAATTAGGCTAGGCCTCGTCATCAGAAATGCACTGCTATGAAAAACCCACCATCATTTCCATTAATCTGTTCTACGTCTCAGTGTTCCTTTGGTGGTTCAAGTAAGAATGGCTTCCACAGGCACATATGTTTGAACGCTTTGTCATCAGGGAGTGGGACTATTTGAAAGGATTAGAAGGATTAGGAGGTAGGGCTTTGTTGGAGGTGTATCACAAGAGGTGGGCTTGAGGTTTCAAAAGCTAGGTGGAGTCTGTCCATCTGTCTGTCTGTCTCTGCCTATGGATCAGGATGTAACTCTCAGTTACTACGCCAGTGACTGCCTGCATGTTGCCATACTCCCAGCTATGATGATAATGGACTAAATTTCTGAAACTGTAAGGAAGCCCCCAATTAAATGTTTTCTTTTATAATAGTTGTTTTGGCCATGGTCTCTCTACATAGCAATAGAATGTAAGACAGTTCTCATTCCCTGTTGCCTTTAGCAGTATGGCAGATCAAGGGTAATCACTAAAAGCTCACTTGCAACCATATAACTGAACAGCAGTGGTTAGGTAAACAGCAAACACTTTAGCATAGAACTGCCTTTATGGTGTAGGTGCTCAATCTCTAGATTGGTGTAGGTATTCCCTTTCTATATAGGAACTGAGTGACATAGGTCACCTCAAAGATGAAAAAATTATCTGGGGTGCCAAAGAAAACAGTATGGTATAATATAAAAGTAGAAAGTAGTTCAAATCTCAACTTTGTCAGTTCTTAGCTGAGAATCTTAAGTAAATTGCTGATCTGAAATATTAGCTTCTTCATATATTTACTGGTATTAATAACATCTGTTTCTCTCTCTTTTGAAGACACAGTTTCTCTGTGTAGCCCTGGCTGTCCTGGAACTTCCTCTGTAGACCAGGCTGGCTTCAAACTCAGAGATCCACCTGCCTCTGCCTCCTGAGTACTGGGATTAAATGTGCCTAATTACACATTGGGCCTAATTACATATATTTCAAAGGAAGCATTAAAGTAATCTATACATTAAGTGCTTGGCATACAGTGATGAGTAAAACATAGCTGCTATTGTTATTACTCTACAAAGCCAGTGGCAATTCCTAAGGTATTATGTGGACTGATAAGTGTCAAGGGCAACCACTCTCCTTTCCATATTGGGAAAAGCACTTACTAACACTACAAGTGCCTTCCCAATATTAAGGAACAGTTATTTCATTTCCATTACTGGTGTTGTTTACAGGTATCAAGATAGAATAACCAACTTTATGGATAGGTGTACAAGATACTAACAACTGACTTTAAGCAGACTGTTTGGAGCTAGATCTGAATATTAGTTTGGATACCAGCTTTACCACTCACTACCTATGTGCCTTATCTTGTTGACCCCAAGAAGGCTGAACCTGAAGAAAAAATGATTAACAATAGTGTGAACAATGCTATAGACCTCTGACAGCTATACAAATCTATTTCACACACAATCTAGTGAATTTTAGTTTACTGTTTTCACTTCAACAAAATTGGCACAAAGTCAAGGAACAAAAGGAGACACATAAATCATGAACCAGTTCACACTATAAACCTATCAAAATATGTCCACTGTCAAAAAACAATATAAAAACTCACAATTCTATTATGAACATGCCTTGTTTGGTTAAAGGATATAATGGGAGCTGTGTAAATTGCAAACTACAATTGAACAGAATAAGAATTGAGTAAGATTGGCGCCCACAGGCTCATATATTTACTTAGTCATCAAGGAGTGGTCCTATTTTAGAGGGATAAGGAGGTATGGCCTTGCTGGAGCAGATGTGACCTAGTTGATAGAACTGTGTCACTGAAGGTTTTCTTCGAGGTTCAAAAGCCCACCCCAGGCCCAATGTCTCTTTTTGCTTTCACATCAGGATTTAGGTCTCTGCTACTTCTTCAGCACAACAGTTGCATATCATGCTCCCCACCATGATGAAAATGGACTAAACTAAACCTCTGAAACTGTAAACAAGCCCCCAATTAAATGCTCTATTTTTTTAAAAGAGCTGCCTTGGTCATGGTGTTTCTTCACAGCAACAATACAGTGACTAAGACAGAGATGTAATGAGAATTACACCTCCTAAAGAAGCAGGTAATAAAGTTAGGAAAACCAGTAAAAAGTGGCCTCAAGCCCTGGAGCAAGACTCACATGGGAGATGTGAGCTACACTAAGTAGCAGCCCAGCACCAAAGCTGTCTGTAGCACATGGATTCAACATTTGTTGATCATTCCCTATCCTGTAGATAGTGGTTCCTATAATTTTGCACCTGATGCCGGGCAGTGGTGGCGCACACCTTTAATCCCAGCACTTGGGTGGCAGAGACAGGCGGATTTCTGAGTTCGAGGCCAGCCTGGTCTACAGAGGAAGTTCCAGGACAGCCAGGACTACACAGAGAGACCCTGTCTTGATCCCCCCCCCCCAAAAAAAAAAAAAAAAAAAAACCCAAAAATTTTGCACCTGAAAGTAAGCTATGCTAATGGTGGAACATGGCCAAATCTATTCTACATACATTTTTTTTTCTTCAAACTTCATGTTTTTGGTGTTTAAAAATTTTCTGTGCATATGCATGCATTAGAAGAAAACTTTCAGGAATTGATCCTCTCTTTCCTCCATTTGGGTCCCAGGAATCAAACTTGGTAGCTGGTCCACTGACCCTCTGAACCATCTCTCTGACCCCCCCGCCCCCCAGCATCTTGCTATGTAGCCTAGGCTGGTCTTAAATTTACACTCTTCCTGCCTCCCTAAGTACTATTATCAAAGGCCTGCAGCACCATACCATCCTTTACATGAACTTTAAACACTTTTTATAGCTGTGGCTAGAAACTTCAGAAGCAGAAAAATAGATGCTTTTAAAAAATAGGCTTTCTGACTAGAAGATCAAATGTTATATGGTGCTTACTATAGAGTTACCCTATAAAGCAGGCTCATAGCAGGGGTGAGGGGGTGGGTGGGTAAGACACCAGGCCTATGTCTGCTGTTTATGGCTTCTTAACACATACCAGAAAGTCTGGCCTCTAACTTCCGTATCTGTTCATTTCTTCTGAAAAGCTGGGATGAGAGATCTTCTCTGGAACTGCTTCCATCGGAAGCCTGTTGGGACAGATGAAAGGGCAGAGTTCATGTGGGTCTCTAGCCCTGTGAGCTAGCCCTAGCTAGAAAAGCAAACCTCTTCCTCATATTTATAACACTTTAGTTGACTGCAGCCACTGAAGCCTTTCTAATGAGGCCTTTCTCCTCCACCTGTAAAGCAGAAGTGACACTACCTTCTTGTGGCATGGAGGCCACAGGTGCTATCACACAAGCATATGTCACATAAGTCTATGCTGGTATAAGCTCCTGCAATAAATGTAGTCCATTATGTAACAGTATAGAATAAATAAGTTCCTTATGATCACATTACACTAAGAATATAAGACAAAAAAAGAAAGCACTTTGTCTTCTAAAGATTAAGTTCCTGGAATAAAGGGGGTGGGGTCTTTAACAAAGAACCACAGTCTTGTGCATGGCTAAGACTTTGTCCTATATTGATAAAGCTACAGTATCCCCATTACAAATCCAAAGATTATTGATCCAAACCTCCAAAATGCATCAGACTTTCACAGAAAACATGCATTCAACAGTTCAATCCATGAACAGGCATCTACTTTCCACTCTAACAGTCAATTATTTTAAAACTTGTGGGAAGTTGTGTGTGATGGTGTGCACCTTTAATTCCAGCACCGGGAGGCAGAAGCAGGCGGGTCTTTGAGTTTAAGGCCAGCTTGGTCTACATAGGCTGTTCTAGGACAGGCAGATTCTGTCTCAAAAACAAACAAACAAACAAACAAACAACTTACTTATGGGAATCCAGGCATGGTGACACCCAGGTCAGGAAGCAGAGGTGGCACAGCTCTTTGATTTAAAGGATAGCCTGGGTTACACAAAAAACCCTCAAAACTTAAAAGTCTATGTGTACTGCTATTACTTTGGATATCATCTGTTACTGCTAAGACATAGTTCACTTTAAGGGGAGAGGTTTCTTTTTGGTTTTGAGGCAGTCTCATTCTGTAGTTCAGGCTGTCCTTGAACTTGGCTATATTACTGCCTCAGCTTCCTGAATTCTGGAATTACAGGCATAAGTCACCATGTCCAGCTGATATCCTAACCCTTTTCCCTCGATTTTTTGCATTTATTTATGTATATGTATGTACATTTGTGTGGCGGTCAGAGGACATTTGCAGGAGTTGTTTCTCATCTACCACATGTGTCCTAGGGATCAAACTTAAGTCATGCGGCTTGGCAGCAAGAGCCTTTACCTAACAAGCCACCTCTCCAGTTTGGATATTCAGACTCTTATCTTCTCACTGCTACTATTACTTCTGATGAAGAGCAAAGAGGTGAAGGAAAGTAGGGTGGGGTAGGATGAGGAAAACAAAGCTCGGCATGTAGGAAAATTACTCATTTGTAAGTTACTTACAAAATATTTTTTGAAACGGGCTGGGGAGATGGTTCTGTGGATAAAGTACTTGCTGTAGAAAGAATAAGTTTGGATCTGCCAGGTATGGTGGTACATTCCTGTAACCCCTGTACTGTGTGGGAGGGAGAAGACAGGCAGACACCATAGCAAAATGGTGAGCTCCAGGTTCAGTAGGTAAGAGTGCTTGCTGGATAAGCATGAGGACTTGAGTTGAATTTCTAAGCACCTAGAAAAAATACCAATGTACCTGAACCCCAATGTTAGAGACAAGCGGATTACAAGAACTTCTTAGCCAACCTGCACAGCTCAAAGGAACTTTCTACTGAACGAGAGACCCGTTCTGAAAGAAGTCGGAGCAAGAGGAAGATGCCCAATTTCCTCTTTGCCTTTGCATGTGTGTGCACCTAGGCATCCACATGCATACACAAACACACAAGACCAAAACAAAACAAAACAAAATGGTAGGGATCAACAGAGGAACATTCCCAAAGCTGACCTTTGGCCGCCACATATGCCTGCACAGGTAAGTATAGCTGCATACACACACACACACACACACACACACACACACGTATATACATATGTATGTATATGTGTGTGTGTGTATGTATATGTATATATACGTATATATATATATACATATGTATATATACGTATATATATATATATATATATATACACTTAATGCACATCACATACACACATGTCGGGGCAGGTAAACAAATTTAAAAATACTAAAAGAAAATCTTTTTACCTTTTTAAAAAAATTTTTTTTAGAAAGTGTTTTCCTATGTGGCTCAGTCTGGCCTTGACCTGAAGATCTTCTTTCCCTTGCCTCCCGAATGCTAAGATTATAGGTATGTGACACCTGATGGCACCCGAGTCTTTGGTTTTACCATAAAAGTTTTCAAAACTCCATCAAAGTGGGGAGAGTGGCCTAGCAATCATTTCCCATTTGCCCCTCACATGTTTTCCTCACATTTGCTTCTTTAATTCTTAATTTGATGATGTTCAAATAAGACATCAGGACCTTTCATTCTGAACTAATACATATTTCTAAAGAATGGTATTTTTCTACTTAGGCAGAATTCTGTTACCACAAAAACAAAACTGAAAATACTACTAATACCTCATCTTCCATACTGTTTTTACAGTTTATCTCCATGGTGGTTTTATAGGTGGATGAGCACTTTAAACATTTATTTAACTGTTCAGGTACTTGCCATTCAATCTTTACTGGGAGCCAGTTTCTTTCTTTTTGTCTGGTAGTGAGTAAACCTAGAAACCTAGGGCTTATAAAAAGATTCTGTACTAGGGATTGAATCTAGGGCCTCACATATGTTAGTAAAATGCTCTTCCAGTGAGCCTTACCCCTCTGAGGGTCAGGGTCAAGGACAGCTAAAAGTAGTCTGTGGAGTCCTAGCACCTGGGGTCAAGTCCCAGTTTCACCACTTCTTAGCTGCAAGAACCTGGTCTGATTACCCAACTGGCCTGCACACTGTTTCCCTCATGGCGTACTGTGACAGTGACTTGGGTTGACCTTACAGAGCTGTATGAGGAGTACATAAAGCAGCACTTGTCAGTCCCCAGAACAGAAGCTGCCACACATTCACTCCTATTACATACATACCATCTTCCCCTAGTTGTCTTCTCTGTTTACACATCTACAACAGATGACACTGGTAGCTTTGAGATGACAGAAATGGACTTCTTAGTTCTGCAGCTTAACAACACTAAGATCAGGACCCAGGGAAAGTTTAGTGTTTGGTAAGGGCTCACTTTGTAGTTCATAGACGGGAACCCTTTTGCCACATCCTGCATGGTAGAAAAGGAAAGGCAGTGTCTGGAGCTTTTTATAAGGGCACTAATCCTAAATACCCAGGGCTTCTGACTTACTCCTCTCTCAAAGGTCCTACTTCCTAATGCCAATAGTGGTGACCCGTGGGAGACACAAACAGAACAAGTTCTTTTATTCCTGTGAAGGAGATATCCTAGGCTCTAGCACTGTGCTAAACATTAGGAACAGTGGTGAAACAGGCTTCCCTAAAACAGCAGCAGCAACAACAGAGGCTGCTTATGAAATACTTACTAAGAACTGGGACCTATTTGCTATAATGTATGGGTGTTTTGCCTGCATGCATGTCTGTGCATCACATGTGTACAGTATCCCTCAGCAGACATTTTCCAAGTATTATCACAGCTCAGTTCTCGGGGAACAGAGTACTGTAGGTGTTGCAGTTTCCACCAAACTTTGATGCCCATCTCTCCTCTGATGATGGCAGTCAGTCAACGTCTACACTGAGTACTCCTGGCATATCGCCCAGCCTAGGGGATGGTTTGAGAGATCCCTGACATATACTTTATTCCCGCTTCACAGATATGGGAACCAAACAAAGAAAAGTAAAGGAAGCTGTCCACTGGCACACAGTAATAATGCAATAAGAAATGAAATTTGGCTTGGTGAGGTGTCACCTGTCTTTAATCCCAGCCCTCAGGAAGTGGAGGCAAGGAGATCTCTTTGAGACTGAGGTCAGCCAGGCCTACAAAGTGAGACCATGTTTCAAGAGAAAAAGAAAATAAAGTCCAGATCTTGGTTTCATAACTGACCTGTGTGAGTTAAGTGCTTTACTTTATTGCCTTTCATGGAACTCCTAGTTTTGTTGGAATAATTGTCAAGTGAGTCAGCACTAGTAATTTTAGAGTAACAGGAGCTACTACTGAGGAAAGAGAAATATGCACCGAATTCAGGAGGAAAGAGTCATGAGAGGAAAATCTCTGAAGGATGCCCAAGAATCTGTCAGAAGAGTGCAGAATGAAAGAAAGCAACATATTCTAGAGACAGTAAATAGTGTAGTCAAACAATTCATGGCAGGAAGCAATAAAGTTTGTTTCAGGAAGTTCAATAAATTAAATATGGATCTAGTGTAGGGTGTAACAAAATTGAGTAAGATCAAGTTGGATAGGTAAGCTATGACAAAAACATCAGTTTATATACCACAATAACGAGTTCCTGAAAATGAGGAAAAAGTTACAGAGTTTTAGGCATTAAGAGACATGAATAGATTTTTAAGATTATCTTGAGGGAAAGCTGCTAGAGGCAGGGCATCCAGATTGGTGACTTTTATCCAGGAAAAAAGAGTAGCTTGGGTAAAAGGGAAACACTAATAAATGCACTAGTAGATGGAGTAGAGAGGTAAATTTTAGAAACATTTGGGAAATGGAATCCAAAATAGCTGTTGACTGATTATGCACTAAGAAGTCAGAAGGAGGGTCCTAAAAAGTCTTCACGGCTTCTGTCCAAGGACTTGGGCAAATGAAATGCACATTTAAAGATGGAGTTAAGGAGTCCAATTTGTTAATTTTGAATCTGAGATGACATAGGAAGGATGTCTGTTAGAGAAATATACTCAGTTGGATATAAGCGATCAGAGATCAGTGAAGATCAGACTATGTAATTATTTAAATTCAAACAGGTTACTGGAAAAGTCTCAAAGCCAAGTAGTCCCTAAATTCAAGTCAATCTCTATTCCTGGAACAGACTGCAGATGACAGACTTCATTTATCATAAACATGAAGGGAAAGCAGAACCTTCTGCTGCAGAACTCAGTATTAAAACGAAATTCTTCAGCTAGGTGATCAAATAGCCACTCCCATTTTCTGTTTGTTATAGGAGCCAATGATAATCTTTATCTTGTAATTTTATTGCTCCACTCCAATAACCTAAAACCTTTTACCATGTAATACGACCTGGATTCAGGTAGAGGAAGAAAAGAGAACACTCAGCTGACCATGGAAACAATTCAAGTGTCAATCACTGGAAGAAGAAAGATAAAACACAGCCTTTTCAAATGGTGGCATTTTAGTAAAGGTAAAAATACATGAGTCATACCTTCAGGGAACATAGATGCATTTTGGGAAAATGTTGAGTTAAAGAAGAGTATAGCATACCCTTTTTGTAAGCCCCAAAATACAGTTGTTTTTTGTTTGTTTGTTTGTTTGGTTGGTTTTTTTTTTCGAGACAGGGTTTCTCTGTATAGCTCTGGCTGTCCTGGAACCCAAAATTCAGTTTTAAGTAATAAATTGTTTATGAACTTAAACATAACTGTTCAGATATTTTAAAAAGCAAGAAAATGGTAAACAGAAAGTTCAGGCTACTGCCTGTGTGGCACAGCTGGGGAATGTGGAAGTGGCACATACGTGGCTTTAACAGCATTATTAACATTCTATTTCTTACATGGGCACTAGTTTGCTTCATGACTTACACTGTCCATATACATTGTTCTTTACGTGGTTTCTTACCTTGTAGACCTGGAGAAAAAACCTGCTCTTATGTTATATACATTCGTATATAAGGATATATCAAGCACTAAAATCCCCTAAAGAGTCACTTAACTTGTATAATCCTCAAGCAGTCCTCTTTCCTGACAAAAGCAGCAAACTGAAATCACCAAACTGGCAACTCAAGACCACAATTTACAGACAGTGCTAAATAACAATGACTTACAATTTATGTGCCTATGGAGAAAACAAGATGCACATTCATTCATGCATTTATTTATTTATTTATTTATTTATTTATTTATTTAGAGACAGTTTTTTTTCCTGTGTAGCCCCACCTATCCTGGAACTAGCTCTGTAGATGAGGCTGGCCTCACACTAAAAAAGATCCATTTGCTTCTGCCTCTCAAGTGCTGGGATTTAAAGATGAGTACCATCACATAGGGCAAGATGTAAGTTTTAATAGACTAAAACAAAAAAGATGCACAAGTTATAGAAACAGAAAAACAAAATAAGAGGACAATGCACAGAATACACAGGGGAAATGGATAAAAATATAACAAAGCAAATGCTAGTAAGAATGAAAAATAAGAAACGCAGAGCTTTCTACAGCTTTAAAGTAGAAAAAGCGTAAAATAATCTAAAAACTTTAACTGAAAGGACTTCTCGCAGTAGTATTTAGGAAACATATACTGACTCACCAAACATTCAAAGAAAGAGGACACTTACAAAATCATCTCCTGAGTCAGCTCCCATGGAGGCCACAGACTCCTTGCTCACAGATCGTGGGATCCTCATAGTGCCGCCTGGTCTCTGAGCAACAGCAGTCTCTTCTGCAATTTTCTTCTTTAGTTTTGCAAACATTTTTGCTGTGTGGATATCTTTCAGGGGAAACTAACCCCTGGACTTCTTAGTGAATGAAATCCATTCACATCTCTAGGCTAGCTGCATCCCACTTAAATATGAGCCAAAGAATTTTGGCAACACAGGATCTATAAATCAGATGAAACAGATAGCACCCAGTTAAACAGCTGTCAGATTCAGGTTTCATAACAAGTATATACACATACATAATACAGCATGATTATTAAACATTTTAAAAACACTCAGGTGCTTCACTTACACACATCAATAAGAACATCTGGTCTGAAGGAGGCAGAATAACCTGCCAGGGGTTGTATGGCTAAGGATACAGGCCTAGTGTCTGAACACAGAGCTGACTCATAAACCTCAACTTTTGGTTTTAGCAATGGCCCATGTAAAATTTTCTAGGTCAACAACATAAAATCATGACTTAATGTTTCAAATCTTTCTTCTAACAATATATTTATTAAGAATTTAGTGGGCTTTTTTCTTCTTAAGTCAAAAGATACAAAATATACAACTCAATCCTTGGTTTTCAATCAGGGGCTTCCTCCTGGGGTGTGTGGGGAGTTACAACGTAGAAAAAAAACTACCAAGAAACCCAGACTAACTACAGTCATTAGATACCCTTTAACTTTTCACACCTGTGTGGAAATGTGTAATTTTCCTTGTGCTTGATAATATTACCTCAGGCCACAATTTCTTCCCATATGATAGTTAACATGAGATTCAAAATTTCTTTCCTTCAATGGTATATAAGTCATTACTGGGCCAGGGGTGGTGGTGCAGAGGCAAAAGGAGCTCTGTGAGTTCACGGCAAGCCTACACAGCTCCAGGTCAGCCAGGGAGGGCTGCATAGTGAGATCTTGTCTCAAAAACAAAATAAAGCAAACTCCTACTGTTCTGGTTCAACGTTAACTTTTCACATCTTGTGAAGAATACACTCTGTTGTAAGATGACAGATGGCTCCTGACCACTTCAGATTATCCATTGAGCGTATGAAATCCTTCAAAACGTTACCCCCAATATCTGTAAACCGATGTACTCACCTGTCTCATCTACTATATTTAAAAGTCTGGAGGTCAAAGTCACTGCCCTGTGTGAAAACAAAGATTAAATAGGTTGGATATTTCAAGTGCAAGATCAAAATGTTCAGCGGGAGCAGGACAAAAGAAGGGGGCAGGGCTGAATAAGTGGGCGAATACACCTTGCCACTATTGTACTATGAGATGCTGCTCTTCGATCCTAGTGATCAGCCTAAGAATTTTACCTTTAAGCAGAAAGAACTTCTAATAGCACTGGTACCTACATTCATGTCTCCCTAGGAGTTCTGAGCAAAACATCTTGAATTAGTTGAAGGTTTCCCAGTGACAATATTTATTTTTCAGCTGATTCTCACATACACTAAGTGTTTACCTGGTCGCTTGTGGTCTGGTCCCTGAGCCCTTACTCGCACTAAGTTGCTAGAACAAATGACAGCAAAGTTCAGACAGATGGTTAAGGTCCAGAGGTGCAGGTCACCGCAATTTGGATCCCACTCCCTCTGGCTGGCTCTGGAGCCGCGGCCCTGCTAGGGATGTCAACCAAGGGAGGGGCTCAACCTCTGTTTGACAGTAGGGAGACTGCGCCCCTAAAAAGAGTAGTGGCTTGGTTTAGGTCGGGCAGGGCAGCTCCAGACCCCCAGGTCAAGGGGGCAGCCTCCGTTCCGAGTCCCCTGAGCACTCCGGCACCGCCCCCACCCCTGGGTTGGGGTCATCAGGTCCCCACCTCGCGGTAGACCGCTGGAGTCCACGGAGAGAGGGAGGCCTACTCGTGTCCAGGGACTCCTGTAGTGCACTTACTAGGAGCAGCCACGCCTCCGCGGACTCTCGAGGGCGCCTGGCCCCCACCTCAGGCCGACGAGCCGAGCACCGACCCGGAACCGCACGTTTGACGCGCGCCGGAAGTGGCAGCGCGTCGGCTGGGTTCTGCGCGCGCGCATGCGCCCGTGTGCGACTCAGCGACGCGCGAGCGAGGTGCTTGGGCCGTTGGGCTGGAACGGCTACAGGGCGCGGGCACCTCTACCTGTGCTGTCCGGCCCACTGCCACGTCAGCGAGCGGCACGACTGCGGACAGCAACCTAGCTGCCCTCGACCGCCACCTTCCCTTCTGAAGAGGGAGGAGCCCCGTGGCGTGTGTACCCCAAGGGCGGCTTCGGGGTTACAGGAAAGCCTGTGCTCCCAAAACCACAGCGGGCATCTTTCCGTCCTAGTTGCTGTCGATCATGTTTCATACAACTGAAAGAAGTTTCTAGAACCTTATTATCCTTGTTCTGCCTAAGTAATTTTACCATATTTCTCAGTTTCAAGCCACGCATTTCTACATTATAGCATCTTCAGTCCTGCCCCAGAAATAACACCAGCTTAAGGGTTTTCTTGATTCCATCTATTACAGTTTCCCCTTGTCCCGGTTGTAGTAGCAACCAGGCAGGGAGAAAACAAATATATTATAAACAGTATTCTCAATCTACAAAATAATCATAAGCGTGCGTGAATCTGTAACTCAAGACAGCTAGAAGCGCCTAAGGTATTACCCTAAACAAGGAAACAGCTTTCAATAATACTAAAGTACACAAAACTTTAAGCAAATAATGTTTATTTTTTATATTGATGATACACTTAATATATACGTGATTCAAGATACAAAATTCATTTACAAGAGTTCACACTAGATGAATGTATACACATCCCTAGAGAATATTTATCAATGCAAAGTTCTTTATTACACTGATCACAAAAAACCAAATATTCTGTAATCTTGTTATTTAGCAAACATCAAAACAACGTTTTATTTTCCATCCTAGTATACGTGCCCTCAAAGTGACTGGCACTGTGTAACAGTTAAGAATATTGGAAAACCTATGGAATCTGCTCTGTAGAATCACAGTGTTTACTCTGAAATTCATGTAGTGAAGAAGTGAAAGGTTCACATCCTTTATGACAACCACATACACAAGAGTTAAGTGATCAACTCAAGAAAATAAATGTTCAAAAACTTGACAATTTCTAAGGTCTATAAAATGTTAACTGTAACAGACAAAAGCAGAAAATGACTGCTGGAAAGGAACAAAACCAAAATTTAAAAAATCCTTAAGAGAATGTATGGTTTAAGCAATTTAGAAACATCACAGACAAGACTTTTACAATCATATGTTCAAGTCAAATGATACAATAGAATTTCCCCCTTAGTCACTGTGGTAAAGTCTCTTCAAAATTGACCAGTAACACATAAAAATTGTGAATCTAAACAATTTACTGCATAACAGAGCTGACCGACAGGTTTATTTTAAATTATTAACTCACAATACCCAAATTTTAATACAAATGAACAAGACTGCCTCAAGGATTACAGTGATCTGTGAACTAGCTAGGCAATCAGCTTTGTTTTACTAGAGAGCACTTGGAAAAGGATTGTTACATGAAACTGTGCTTCAATCTGTTGAGAGCTAACAGATATAACTCGATAATCCCTACAGTCTTACAATTCTATAACATTTCAGTTACAGACAAGCACACTAAAAAAATTGTTTCACACTACTAGAAAGTCAAGTATAGTTTCTGCTATTTCAACAAGTGCATTTCTGCCTAACATAGTGTAGACAACAGGTTCACCATTATTTTCAGGGAAAAAGAAGATCAACAGAACTTAAAAAACAAAACAAAAAAACCCCAAAACACTTGATTTAATTAACCTTTAGTGATACTTTGAATAAAGCTAATTAACACTGTCTTAAAATGGAAACTGCTCAGAAAATAACAAAGTTTTCTAAAATTAGTTGTACTAATCTTTACAGCAAAGTAAAAATATATGACTTCTAACTACTTCATCTGATTCAGTGACAAATGCAACTACTACTTATATTGGTGCTACAGAATAAGGGTGTCTTTTCTGGGGAAATGCCTTCTCTGGTAATCTCTACTAAGCATTTCTTACTATGTAAGACCTTCCTGCCTCAATTTAAAGAATCCCACAACGTACAGGACTCCAGTTGAAGAGCAAGGCTTATTAAAAAAAGTTAGGAAAACTAGTGATTATAGTCTATGTGGTAAAAAGAATGCTTCTATGCAACTACAAATGGCCACATAAATCAAATTCTAAATTACTGTGCGGAACCACACAATGTAATTTAATGATGATATAGTAATTCTTAAAAAACAAACCCATTCTGCAGGAAACAGAAACAGAACTTATTATGTTCCCATACTTTAAGTAGTTTTTAATAGACCACTGTATACTTTTAATTTAGGAAAAAGAACTCAGTGGCATGCAAGAGGATGGGAGTTAAGGTCCTGTAAACACACAGAGGCACCCTTCTGTGGTCGGGAACATCACTTGACATTTTATAATGGTTATTTATCTGGTTTCATGCTTCAAAACTCATGGTTGAAACTCTAATGTTTATAAATCGCTTTTGAACTAGGGACCAATGGACATTCAGAGTTCTAACTGAGGGGAAAAACAGTGATATATGCAAAAGTATAAAAATTTAGTTACCTTTCACTGCAGACTTATATATAAAAACCTAGCCATAAATCCTCTCTTTAATTTGAAAGTGATGTAACTCAGCTCATTCATTTTTATTTCATAAGAATGAAAACTTAAAAAGTTAAATCCGAGATCTGAGAAAAGTAATAGCTGAAATCAGTGATATTGCCACAAACAATACTATATATAAAAAGATGATTGTCTTAGGATACAGACTAGAATTGTCCACTTAAAAGGAAAAATATTTGCAATTTGTAGATTGTTTTGTGACAAAATTCAGACTGAGTCTGTAAGCAAATCTGTCAAATGCAATATACTTTAAACTGTTTTTAAAAGTGAATCTACTGATAATATGATAAACAAAATGAACAACAACAAAAACCCAAAACAGAGCAAAAAAAGTTTGCTTTGAGTCTGTAAACTTAAAATTTGAAAACTCCGCAGTGGTGGCACACGCCTTTAATCTCAGCACTTGGGAGGCAGAGACAGGCGGCTTTCTGAGTTCAAGGCCAGCCTGGTCTACAGAGTGAGTTCCAGGACAGCCAGGGCTATACAGAGAAACCCTGTCTCGAAAAACAAAACAAAAACAAAAACAAACAAAAAGTATAAAAAAAAATATAAAATTTGAAAACTCCAAAAAAGAAATGAAATATTTAAAAATTGTGAAATAGTGTTATAGTTACGAATAACAGTGTTGTGTAAAAATGAAAATCTAAACTGATTTCACTTAAGAACACATATAAAATTCCAAAGAAAAACTTGTGTGGTGCCGAGTAAGTTATCCTAATGCATTTACCCTTGCCTAACTGTATGTTCTCCCACACTACTCCTTTCCTGTAGGCAGGTGATCGATCCCATCTTCACATAAATTATTCTATACTAAATACACTGCATGTTGAAAATTACATTCTTGTGCTCAGAATTCAGTGAGGATAGGACTTAGGTATAGTTATGTTTGGAAGGCCTATTCTGAGGAAGATGAATCATCTTACTTTTATTAACTTATGCGGTATCCGGTGTTCAGGAAAGACTAGGAGTTGACTTGTGTGCATAAGCATTCAAGAGAATATGGGAGAAAAGGTTTGGTTTTTCCAGCAATTCCTGTTTTACTGAACGGCAAAGTTACCAGCTTTGTTACTGTTTGGGACAGAAGTTACAGGAACAGCATCAACGTTACTATTTTTTTTTTAAAAAAGAAAATAAACACTTAGTTGTATGAGTATTTTGCCTCCATATATGTCTATGCCTCACATGAAGGCAATGCACATGCATGTAGTACCCACAGAGGCCAGAAGAAGATATCAGATGCTCTGGAATGGAAGGTTGTGCTAGAAATTAAACCCAGGTTCTTTTAAAGAGGCCTCTTGCCCAGGCGTGGTGGTACATGACTTTAATCCTAGCACTCAGAAAGTGGAAGTAGGAGGACCTCTGTGAGTTCAAGGCCAGCCTGTTCTATACAGCAAGCTCCAGGACAGCCAGGGCTACATAGAGACCTTGTCTCAAAAAAGCAAAACACAAAGAGGTGCTCTTATCAACTGCTCAGTCATCTCTCCAACCCATTTTATGATTTTTAAACAACATAATATATGATCTGCCACCTTCAAAAAGGTTTGGTTGTTAATACATTAGAGTCTGAAAGGATTTCTCAGAAAAAAAAAAAGATATTAATACATCTCTAATGTATTTCAGAAAAAAGACAACTTTAAGAGTATAACTGAAAAGTGTTATGAATAGCTGGCTGCTTTATTAATAATGGGGCGGGGCAAATGTAAGAATTTTAGAAGTGGTAAAATTGATTCAAACTGATTTTCTCTTTGAAACAAGTAATGAGAGAGATTTGGTTTATGGGAGAATACAGTAGAAGGTTGCCGTGGAGTTATATTTCACAATGCAGAAATAACTATTTAGTAAATGTGTGTCTAAACATCCCTTACATTCATTCATGCAAGTAAACACATGAACTAAAAACATTGATATGCTGCAAAACCCCAGACATTCATAAATTGGCACCGTGCATATTTTCTGTAATTTTACTGTCTCTAACACCATCATCCCAAGTCTGTTACGATTTCTGAGCCAGGGTTTCCGTAGCCCATGCTAATCCTGAACTTACTATGCACCAGAAGCTGGCCTTAAACCCTTGATTCTCCTACCCCCCCCCCCCCCAGGAATGGGATTACAGATACCCTCCCCGCTCCACGCATTGTGCTCAGCTAGAAGCCTAGGATTTCATAACCTCTTAGGCACTTCATATTAAGCAATCGACTTCGTGTGTGAATGCATGGTTAAACTGTTGAGCAAAAGTATTCCCAGAGAACTCAGCAATAAAAGTTAACAGCTCTGAATTCGCTGGATGCATTTGATATGCAGTGCCAGTAAGAAAAGTTTACATAACTAGACACCTGCTGTAGACACACACACACACACACACACACATACACACACACACACCCCAGTTCCTCTCTATCAGCCCACTGAGGTTCAGCCTTCTTTTACTAATGTCCCTTCTTCTGCCTTACAGAGACAGAATGAGCATACTGATGGAAAAAAACTCAGAAATTAAAATTTAGCATCAGATATTGTAATGATAAACATGGTTATTTCTTCAACTTAAAAGACATTTCCTATTTTCAAGTGAGAGCAAAGTAATTTTTTTCAGTAGCCCTCCTACTCAGTACTAACACTCAAATATGGGCTAACAAAAATAAAGAACTAATAGATTAAGACACTGCTGGTGTCTCAGTTTTGCAAACATAGTTTTTCAGGTTTCTAGGAAATATATCAATTTAAATCGGAGTTTGTAGATGACTGTGAAGCTGAGAATATGCAGCCTACTCTTAGTATCTTCATATCTTAATTTCAACTCCAAAGGAGCCCATTTTATCTCAGCACAAGCCCCTTAAAATTGAGGCTTGTGAAGGATACCCAGTCATAACCTAATTATAGTGGCATGAACAATGCCACTCTGATGTCCTCACAGAACTAAAATAAACCAGCCCACAATGGGTATGGGTATATAATATACACACACTGCATCACTGCATACCAAGATATTTAAAAATATGTACACATATATACAAAAAGTTTACAGAGATTTCATATAGCTTCACAAAAATATACACATGCCATTAAAAATAAGAATTTCAAATAAATAAGTTCTAAAAAGAGCCTTCAACCTAAACACTCTTTAAAATTCCCGAATAAACATGAGAACAGAAGACACTCCCAACTCTCCAGGAGACTCATGGCATTCACAGTCATATTCTTAGTAAGCCTTCCACTCACACGGAGTGGAAGGATGATTCCGGCACCTTAATGGATCTCCAGTACAGAACATTCTCTGGTTACTGAGGTGATTATAAGTCTCCATGGATAACTGAGACTTTTCAACGAGGGTGAACCCCGTCTCAGACACAGAAAAAGATTGAACTTGGACAGAAGGATCTGTGTCTGATTCAGAGGTCTGGTCTGAACTTCTCCCTTGACATTAATGAAATTCAGTATCATTACCTATTAAAGGGAATTCTATTACACGACAGAGGAGAAACAACAAAACCAAACTCCAAACCCAGACCTCGAGTCAGGAAACCCTCAAATAAGAACAAATTACACTCCAATTTCCAAACTGTGACATATTTTAACTTTGTTAGAAAGTATAAAGGGCACAATAAATTCTGTGCTTTGAAAGTTTTTGAGAGCACCACTTCCTAGGAGGGAAACACTTACATACAGAGAATATATCCTGCCTAAAATTAAAGAATAAAATCAGATTTTATAATTAATAAAAAATGCTAGTGGTGGCTGATTCACTGGCATAAATATTCATTGTACTGGGATTTAAACACAGCCTTGCAGATGCTAGGCAAGCACTCTATGACTGAGCCTTATCCTGACTGGTTTGAATATCCAAAACATTGAGAACAAAATCTTAAGTTTTATGTTAAGATTATACAGCTCTAAAATTTCCCGTCCTGTTTATTACAGAAAGAAGCCTGAGCAACTGGGCTGAGATGAGCTTGTGTTTGTATGTCTATCACCAAATAACCAGCGGCTTCTGACATCTCAGCTTTCTATTTAGTATCAGAAATACATGGATACAGAAGGAAAAGCCTGTTGTGCTTCACTTGGCTTTGTGCATAACCAGTTTCTTACAGTCTGATTCTTCCTAGTTTGTTTATAGTGATTCTTAAGACACTGGAAACTTTATCAGAATCTACAGAGAAATTTGTGCAATTTGAGTACAAAAATGTTGTTCCCTCAGCTTTGCTCTTTTTAGTTTCACTATTTAAGTTTTTGAAAATTCTAAGATTAAATGGGGCTTTAAATAGGCAAATCTATTTTTGTGAAAGGGTCGCATACTGTAGCGCAGGCTGGTCTAGAACTTATTCTATATAGCTAAGGATGGCCTTGAACTCCTGAAGCTCTTGCTGTACCCCTAAGCACTAGGAATGGAAACCAGGGAGGTACACATGCTAAGCAAGGGTCTAATACTAAGCAACAATCTTAATCCTCAAGGCAAGGATTTTTAAGTCTCCTCTGCTTACATTTCTCATGCCATTAAAAAAAAAAAAATGTGGTACGTGTGACACATGTTTGTCTTTATGTTTAAAGACACAGATTTTTTTTAAAAAGTTTCAAATTTCCTAGTACAGTTTTGCTCTCAAAAGACTCCAGATCCTTAATTACTTTTGAGATGGACTTTTGCTATATAATCTAGGTTAGCTCTGACCTTGCAACCTTCCTGCCTTAGCCTCCTATGCACTGGAATTTAGGGCATGCATCACCATACCTAGCTCAAAAGTGGTTCTATTGTTTTCTTTCTTTTAAAAAAATTTTTCCCCTAGTGATCGAGACCAAACATAGGATTTCTGAATCCTAGCTAAACTTTCTACCATGAAGTTCCAGCCTCATTTTTGGTCCATTCTGTCTCTGACCACTAGTTAGGGACTACGTTACTGTTAGTTTACGAACCCAGGTTATAACCTAGTTTTACACTGCGATCTCTAACATACACATTTTTCTGACCATGGAAGGTCTAATTTCTCCAGGACAGTCACTTTAAGCAAGTCTCAAAAAGCTAAGTAGGACCTAGGGGTTTTTGGTTTGTTTTGAACTATCTTAGTAAACACAATATAAAGGATGTCATAGTGCTAAAACTACACAAATCAACTTCTCTGGAAGCAATGGGGAGGAAATCAACATTGTTGGAATCAAGGCTCCAAACTGTAGCATCACAGACAGGAACAGGATCTTAGGTGAGCTGCTCTATTTTATATGGAAGAGTGCTAAAAAGCAGACCCATGAAGCTATTTGTCTGCCAAAGGACATCATGCTAGTTACTAGAAAAGCCAGGATTAGAACTTGGAAAGCCAGGTTGCTTCTGAAACCAGTGGTCTTTATACTTAGCAAAAAAGAATAAAACACAGGTCAGGTCAGGGCCACTTTAGATGTCAGGGAACAGGGCAGTGTATGTTGTTGGTCAGTACTTAAGGGAACTGGAACAGAGGCCAGACAGTTAATGACCATTTACTGCTTCACTCCAGAAGGATATTAAGAAAAGGAAAATCATGATTTGCAAACAAATGGACGTAGGCCCTTTAAAAAAAAGAAAAACCTCCGTCTGGAAGGATTCTTTCCAGATTAACCTTTTTCTAAGCTTTTAAAAATACTGCCTGAAAGAACACAGGAACAATTTTAAAAGCAAATGAAACTTCCTAAGTTCCTGGACTTCACAAAATAAGTGCACTAGAGCAGATGTGGCCACAACTTATACCCACATGATGCTCTAGTGAGAGTAACTAACTGGGTTAAAATATCACATCAAAAATTTCCTTAGGGACACAGGAAAGAGGTACTGAGAACAACTACCTCATTTCTCCAGGAACTGTTAGGGGCAGACCATGAACATAGGCAGAAGACCTTACAATGCAGATTTCTGAATTTAAATGCCATGCAACCCAAAGAGGCCAGGAAGGAAAAACCTTCACAGCTAGTACCTTTGAGATTATCAGGGAGAAGGAGGGGAAGAACATACAAAAGTCTTTATATTGCATACTGAGTCCTATTTAAAATAATAAAATGACTTGTGCATGAATATAAAATAACAAAACATAGGGAGTTTTAATATCTTACTGCCATATTGTCAAAGCAAAATTAACTCAAGAATTACTTTCTTAACATCCAGTTATCCTCAGCTCACATTGACAGTCTCTCTAACATCGATGCCTTGGAAACTTGAATATGAGAAAAGATTAGAAACTGTGCAGGGAGTATAGCACGGAATCTCTCACAACCCTGTTTAAAGCCAATCAACAAAGAGCCTGCGCAGAAACTCTCCTGAAGACGTCACAGGATTGGGAAACCAATGACTTGATTTTTGGCTGAAATATTTAAAAGCATTTTCCTTTGCATTTTTATCATTCAAAGACCACTAAGAAAATAAAATATGCAAACAAAGCTAATAATAATAATAATAATAATAATAATAATAATAACAGTACTCACATTCTAAGTAATATCTGTCATCTTAAAGTTCCAATTAAAATTTGATTTCCAGATGCAAACCAATTCTAAAAATTTGACATCATTTAATGAAATTCAGAGATCTCAAGACATCAGTTTGCACATCTGAGAGTAACTTAGTTTCCTACCTATTAGTGTGGAGTGAAAAGAAATTCCACAGAAGGGTTCTGCCCTTGATTTTCAATAGTCCACGTGGCCAGTTTCACCACTATGAATAATTAGGTATTTCTCAAATCCAGACATTTAAAGGTCCAAGTTTAACTTATGGATTGTCCTCATTATGTAAAAATAAACAAGATATTCTTAAGGTGGCAACAGTAACTATTTGAGTGTGCGGGTATGTGTTGGAGGTAAGTATCTAATGTCAAAACCAAAAAAATAAAAATTTCAAGATTGAGACTTTAAAAGACTTGAAAGATTATATTTTAAAAGTTATCCTAAAAGTTTGAACGTTTTTCAGTTTGCTTTTAAAATGATGGTTCCTAAATCCAAAAATAAAAACCAAGTAACATACTATGTCTCTGTCATTGCATTAAAAAACTGCACCATTTAAAATCTGTGGGAAATGAAAAACTGTTAAACACGAGGGTTTTAATAGTCATCCATAGAATTCTCAAAGAAAATGTTTCGAACATCCAGAATGGAGGCCAATTCCAAAATGTGCTTCTGAAGGTGAGGATTCTCCACGGTTTCATCCCTTGGCAGTTGTGGATAGGATTCTGGGTAATTTCGAGTTTCCTGGTAAATAAGAAAAGTTATGTGTCACAGTGTGCTGTGAGGAAATTACTTGGCTTAACAGTATTATGGAGCAGTTAAATGTTTATTTTCTTCTCTTACCAGTTATTACTACTAGTATATCTGTTTATTTTTTGACTTTTAGACAGGATCTTGTTATTCCTCAAACACATGGTAATGTTCCTTTGTCAGACTCCCCAGAGCACAACCACATTTGGGTATTGTACTGAATTACTAACAAGTGACAATTTTAACCTCTCAATATAGCTTCATATGGGCTAGCTTAATATATTAGCATACTGAATTATTTCACAAATATTTGCTAACCTCTATGGCTGTTAGGCTCTATATTCTATACTATCAAAATTCATACAAATCCTCAGAGAGAGCCACACATAGAACTAAACAAAAAACCCCCAAAACTCATTGCATGTATGAAAAAAGCTGTAGTAGAAATCAAAATGAGTAAAAAGACAAAATCTAAAATAAAAATTTCCAGAAGAGAAAAGAGAAAAAAACTTTTGTAAACTTAGAACAGAAAAGATAAGGTACCTGAAGGGAACAAACCAACCACAAGAGAAAACCCAATTAGTTGAATTTCCTCGTCATTTAAAAAGCTTAGTCCTCAAAAACTTATTGTTAATGGAAAGATATCCCCTACCATTCCTGATGAGTGAAATGCCTGGATGGGATCAGCTAGTAGGTCTGATGGCACCCAGGTGCAGTCTGTTCGTAAGCACCTTTCATACCTTGTCAAGGGAGCCTTAATGACCTGCTTTGAAAAATGATCTGGCAGTTTCTAGAAATGGAACACAAAACAACTTTCTGCCAATAAAACTCAAAAAGTGGGAAGGGGCAAGTGGTCCTGATGGACAGTACAGTAGAAGACACATTCTACAAAGTGAACCCACACTGGATGTCAAACAATCACGAAAGAAAAGCAAACTAGTGACAGAAGGTACACTGGGTCATGTCAGTGGAGAGGACAAGGCAGAGCAGAGATGCCTGAGTTTCCTAATGATTATCTTTGAAGAGACTGAAAATAAAAAGATCTTGTGTCTCCATATAAGTCAAAAGTTAAAGTTGCTGACTAAGCTGAAGCCTAGCAGTGAGGCAGCATAAAAGACACCTTTATTAAAGCCTTCTCTATATGTGAGGAACGTAACAAAAATTAAAAGCCAAAACTCAAAATATGTCTGCAAAGACTCACACAAGGTCTTCTACTTTGTACTGAAGCAGAGTTTCACTGACAGCTAATATTACAGCTGTCCAGGTGATCAGCAACAACAGAACAATGGACTATTACTCAGAAACAAAATGAACTAAGAAGTAGAGTTGGAGGGACAGCTCAGTGGTTTAGATCACTTGCTTTTACAGGGAATCTGTACTTGGTTCCCAATACCCACATGGAGGCTCAAAACCACCCCAAACTCTAGTTCCAGGAGATCTGATGATATTTTCTTGCTTCTGTGGGCACCAGGCATTCATTTGATACACATATACGCATGCAAACAAAACATACACACACACACAAATAAATAAAAATAATGACAAACAAGCTAGTGATATATGAAACAAAAAATGTACTAATCTTCTATCCAATGTGATTCAGGTTCATGATATGGCAGTGTAAAAACTATATGAGTAGTGATCTATGATGTAATGGTTCATAGACTCACCAGAAGGGTTAGAGAGGAAACATTCTGGAATGATGCTGTCATATGGTTTAGTAGAGGTTTGCATTCACAATAATACCATGTATACCAATGGTATACTTCAGTATTGTGCATGTCACTGTAAGCATACATTGTGGGGCATAGCTATAATCCTGGCACTCAGGAGGCTGAAGCAGGTGGATAGAAAGTTCAAGGCTAGCCTGGACTACATGGTGAGACTGTATCAATTATACAAAGCCAAGCTAGAAACAAGATGAAAGTATGTGGCTGAATACTCTGAAACTACAAGTTGTAAAAAGCTTTAAAAAACCCCCCCAAACCTAATGTTCTATACTGAAGAAAAAAATGCAATGAATAAAATTAAAACCCCCAAATCCTGAGTACCAACTTGGCCAGGACTCAGGTCAGTGCATCCCCCAAATCTTATCAGAGGAACTTATTGCAGTAGATAGCATAACATGAAGACCTGCAACTGGACAATGTGGAGAGAATGGGACTGCGGTGCAGTCAATCCTAAAAAGATGTCTTTTTTACTCCACCCCCAGGCGTGGGGATGACATTTCTTCACATTTTATGAAGGTGTGTCCCTGTATCTTCAGTTAATTCTTGGCAGAGAGTTAAATGACGGCAGGATTTTGGTACTGTCATTTCTATGGCCCATCACCCAGTTCTCCACATGTAAATGCTTGTCTTTCCTCACCAGCCCAAAGGATGAAAGTCAGGCAACCCAAGAGAAGATCTGGCAGTGTCTTGCTGCTGAGTGGTTCAGACTGAAATATGGGTTTTGTGTAATAAAGAGATGACATCTGGACCTAGGGTAGGACGTATGGTGGGGACACAACTTCTGGAAGGAAGAGGGGGAGGGGGCTGGAGATGGCTCAGCGGTTAAGAGCACTGACTGCTCTTCAGAGGTCATGAGTTCAATTCCCAGCAACCACATGGTGGCTCAGAATCATCTGTAGTGGGATCTGGGATCTGATGCCCTCTTCTGGTGTGTCTGAAGACAGCAACAGTGTACTCATATACATACAATAAATAAATAAATCTTTTTTTTTTTTTAAAAAAAAGAAGAGGTAAAAAGACTTTCTAGACACATGGGTGATATACACATGAGCTCACAGAGACAGACAGATGCAGAAGGACAAGTACAGGTACAAGCCAGACAAAATCCTATCCCTAACCAAGAAGCTATTTGTAATTTTTACCTTCTGGGAAAAGTAAAATGAGTTTTCTACAATGGTATATCACTAGGTTTATCAATCATATTCCAGGACAGGTCCCATGCCCAAGAGCAGCTGGCCAACATAAAACACATCCCAAGTGTTTTGTGTGCATTTTGTTTTGTTTATTATTATTCTTTGTCTTATTGGTCCTTTTATTCAATGTTAGTTCTTTTAAACAAGGTCTCACCATGTAGCTGTCCTGGAGCTCACTATGTTGACTAGGTAGGCCTCAAACTCCTAGAGATCCTCCTGACTGCCTCCTGAGTGCTGAGATTAAAGGCGTGCACCAACTATTACTGTATCACTGTTACAATAATAAACATCTGGAAGCAATCCAAATGTTCATTATTGGCAGAATGGTAAGGAACTGAGTCAATCAATATCAAAGAATGAAAACTGTAATCAACATGGCTCACTGTAGCAACATGCCATTCATACGTGTGTGTGTGTGTGTGTGTGTGTGTGTGTATGCATGTACATAGGTATATATGTATTTTATTTTTTAGTGGGGTTACTGATTGAACTCAGGACATTGTGTCTACTAGGTGGGCATTCTATCACTGAGCTATATCTCTAGCCCTCAGAACACCACTGGCTGAAATAAAGCAATATAAATCCAGTCATATAATAGTCAGAAATGAAAACACACAATGTTTTAATAAAAGGCAAATGATTACAGCACTCAGGGGATCAGTTGCATTTGAGGAGAGATTTGGCAGAACCCACAGCAGTATTCCCAAGTAGAGACAGTGTCTTATATATCCCAGGCTACCCTCAAACTCAATAGGTAGCCAAGGGTGACCTTGAACTTGGACCTTTACCTCTGAAGTACTGGGAATTCAGCAGCTCATGAAAATATTCCTAATGGGACATATGTCATAGGGCTGTTAATCTTTTTCTATCTATTCGTTTCAGCTTTTCGAGATAAGCTTTTACTGTGACGTCCAGGCTGACGAACTACTGAGTTCTAGGATTTCAAGCATGCACCATCATGCCTACAATACTATTCATCTTAATGCTACACATGATTACTTCTAAATACTATTCTTGATCTATTTAAATATTATTTAATGTAAATAAAATATATGCTCAATAACAAATTCAAATGTGAACTTGTTTTTTAATGGCTCTCTGCCTACCCGAAAGGCCTTGTGCATCCTCATGGTGGCTGAACAGAAGACAAACCTTGTGAGAAGCAATCGAAGAAATTCATCTCCAAAAAACTGGAGGAAGGCCTGATCTGCAGAGAGGAAGGGACAGTGAAAGGAGGTGACATGAAAATGACACTTCAATAGGAAACCAATTTAAGGAAAGGCTTCATGACTTTCATATCTGGGACAAGTACCTTTAAAAAAACCTATAGAATATATAGCAGGAAACCATTTAAGCCACTACTGTAAGCTTTGTTAAGTGTTCAGGTAGATTAGCAGGGTACCTATTGAACGTGAATGGGTCAGTAGCTGGGCAATATCACGGTTGATTTTTCGAAGATATTCTTGACACTTTTCCCACAGGCCTCTACGCATGCTTGACAATCCAGACACAAATAGGAAGGCCATTAGAGGATTGTTCAAAAAGAGCGTGAAGAGGCTACCTCGCTGAGACTGATCTGTAATAACAAACATGTTACATACAGACAAGAGTTTTACAAAGGGTTAGCAAACACATGAGGAATATTTTAATATACTGATAATGTGTAAAATTAAAGCTGTATCAGTAAATCACAATTCAACAAGGTAAAATTTTTCATAAAGTTATGAAAACACATCCTAGGCATATTGCCTTCTAAATAAAATAAAAATACCAAGCCAATACCAAGTGAATAACAGACACATTTACTATCTGAACAACAACTAGCCAACTTCATCTGAATGTGGCAAGTGTTGACCATGAAGCATCCATGATGTAAGTATCTGCTGAACATCTGATTTGCCAGATTTTACGATTTGTTGTTCTTTCTCTGTAACCCAGGCCCTTTTTGAGATAGGGTCTATAGAGCCTAGGCTGGCCTTGAATCATGAAGTAGCTAAGGACAACCCTGAACTCCTGATCCTCCTGTCTTTTCTTCTCCTGCCTGTGGGATGACAGGCATATGCTACCACGTCCCACTCTCTGCCTGGCTCTTCAATATCACTATTTTTCCTTCTTTGACCTCACATACTCTGACCTCACCAACTCTTAGGATACTAGCTGCTACTCATGCTCTCAGAGGCCTAATTTTCAGACTACAGCTGAATTTTCTAGTTCTGGCTCTGTGCTGTCCTGTGACCCACTGTACACAAAGACTGACTGCTCCAAACTAAGACTATTTATGAATGCGTCCCAGACTTCAATGTCTTAGTAAAAAAGGCATACTGTTAATAATGCTTTGTAACTCATCCTACATTTCTACTGACTAGCACTGGGCTAGATTCAACTTCATTCTCAAAAAGATTTTGAGTTCAACATATGCTCCCCTACAGTTCTCTATGCAGGTTCTCAGTAAGACTCAGGATTTGTACAACACCTGAGCCACAGACTCCTGTCTTCCAGCAGGTCCTGCAGCATCTGAGGGCTCAGCATTTAGTCCCCGTTGAGCTCCCAACCCCAGCATCTGCTGCTTCTTTCAGTGTCCCTCTGAGTCATTCTCTATGCATGCTCTTTCACCCTCCTCTGTTGACCGTCTTTTACTCAAATCTCTCCAGCCATATCACCAATCTTGAAAGGGTTTTTATCATTCAGTGACACTGTCCCTTCAGTCATATCACCAATCTTGAAAGGGTTTTTATCATCCAGTGACACCGTCCCTTCAGCCAGAGGTACCTACTTTAACTTCTCTAAGTGTTATGGCTCTCATAGCCCACAGCGATGACAAATATAATTTCTTGGCTGGAACAATCTTGTTCAGTCATTCCGCACCCCCATCTACCATCCCTCCCCTTGCTTTACTCCTCTGTGTTAGTAACGGTTCTTTGTTTGTTCTCCCACGTTTCCTCCTGTTAGGTCATCTCTACTTTCTACTAGGCATTGGTTCTATAAGAAACAACTGTATTATCAGATGCAATGCTGTTCTCCAGTGCCTAGCACAATACCTGATAAATAAATCTTAAACACTATACTGAATGACTAAAGTATGTCTTGACTAAGGATAGAGCTAGAGACATCAAAAATGTAGGAATCTTATGAAATACACCTACTACTTTGTGGCTAGGGTACCCAAGCCCTTTTGTAGAAGTCAACAGCAACAATGTTATTGAATAAGTCCTCAATGCATTCAATACAAGAATATTCAATCTGTCTGGTGGCTGATTTTTACTTAAAAGTATTTGTAGTCTAAATTTTATAATATAAAGAGAGGATGCTAGGCAAAAATCCATTAAGGATATGGATTATTAACAGCATATACTGAGTGCTCTTTAGATACATAGCACTATGCAACACGGTTAAGTATCTATTATTTGATAGATGAAGTAAATTGAGGCACAAAATGGCTTAATAACATTCCAAAGACACATAGCTAACAAGAGACTAGGTTGGGACTCAGATTTGGTTGGCATCCTTAAGTCTGTGTTTTCCTCCTCTGTGCAATGAATTCTCTAATTGAATTTTGGTATCAACACTTGACCATGTAGTTTAAAATAAAACTACATTAGAACAGGATGATGACAGCACTCTCTAGTGGGAAGAGGTTACATTCCTCCAGAAACAGTAAGAAACAGGATGCAAAATCCTCAAAGCAGGAGAATTTTACCGTTGTTTGAAGGTAAGTTCTATCCCTTAGGATTTGGTTTTGGTTATGTGAACTTAGAACTGCTACAAGATTTTCCCTGTTAAATAGCAGAACTTACCTTAAAACAACGGTGTAAGTCTCCAGCTTCTCTCAGGCATTCAAGTGCTGACCATCACTTCCTGTGTCAAACTATGTCAGCAGACAGGACTTCGGGCTGGGAAGTAGCAGTGAAATGCCATCTCCCACAGAGAGACATCGGCACTATTCACAGTCAGGGAGACAGTGAAACAGTTCAAGTACTGCTAAGACAGTGTGAAGTTTCACTTAGCATTTGACCTAGGAAATGACTGGGAGTTAGAATTAGATCTTATGTGTATACTGAGGACAAAATACTAAGGGCAAAAGGCTTCCCTTTGTAGCCACTGGCAAAATGGCCCAAACAAACTTGTCCTTCTGGTGAATTCTGAAGAAATTTTTATTTTAAAAGTATAAGTTAAAAATTCACAGAAAATAAAACAAAACAAGAAAAGAAAGAAAAAGCCTTTGAAGTTGTGTCAATTCAAGTATCTTAACTCTTAGACAAAGCCCGAGAAGTTTCCTAGGCCAGCAGTTCTATGGTCTTCAAAGATGCCTAAGGTACACAGTCAAAGATGCAGAAAATCATGCTATATGGGTATGACAAGAAAAATCAGAACCAATTTTTAAACCTAAAAAAGCCAAGAGGTCTCTAACAGCAGGGGATCAAACTACTTCGTTTTCAGATATGAATCATCTCAAGGCCTAATCATACATAGCACATTAAGGAAGCCTTGTCCACAAGGATTCCAGGTATATTTCAGATTAACGCTTGCTACAAGTACCACACGTCCATGTCTAATCATGATGGGAGGTCATAACAAATACAGTCTTTATTCATTAAGACCTATTGGTGTAACAGGCACCAAGAACTTACCTTGCAAAGCTTTTGGATATGCCGTGGGAGAAAGAAGGCAGACGAGTGGCTGTCCAAACAAATTTGTAAAATTCTGCAATATATAAGAATTGAAGACTTTTACTACGGATTTGACAAATTGTAGTTACCTAGTAATTTTCCAGTGTACATCACTAGTGTATAGATAGGGCTTTTTAAGTTATAAATAGATGTGGGAACAGCAACAGTTGCAAACACATGGTTCATGTCTCAATACCAACTTGCTAAAATGGATTGCCACCAAACAGTGAAGTTCGCTGCATAGACCATTGATCTTTAAAATAACAGTGGCTATGTAACTGTAGCTTTGCAGGTACAGGTCATCTGGGTCTCTAGAAATAGTGTTCCCATGGGACACAGCAGGGCAAATTTTCAAGAAGATCTAGCTTTCTGCCTCAAAGGTACTTCCCTTCCTGAGACTCATGGCAACAGCTCACACAAGATAATATGAAATGCTCATTACAACAAGAACTAAGTGGACATTCAGCCTGCAAGTGGACTCTGCATAATACAGGGTATCATTTCTCTTAGGGTAGACCTATTATAATAAATGCAATTTCAATAACAAATAATTTGGTGAAGCAACAATAGGTGTGTGTGTGTGTGTGTGTGTGTGTGTGTGTATATGGGATGAAACTGAACAAGCCAAAGAGTTAAAAATTCTAAAGGGTAAAACCAAAGACAAACAAATGGAAAGACACTGTTCTTACTGATAAACCCACCCTAAAATGCCACGACTATAATGTCTTACAATTTCAACTAATCTCAATAAAGAGCTACTGGTGTTTTCCCCCACAGTAGAAAAATGTGCCTGGCAGTGGTGGTATATGCCTTTAATTTCAGCACTTGGGAGGTGAAGGCAGGCAGATTTCTGTGAGTTCAAGGTCAGCCTGGTCTGCAGTATAAGATCTAGGACAGCCAGTTAGCTACACAGAGAAACTCTGTCATAAAAAACCAAAAAGCAAGCAAGCAAGCAAGCAAGCAAGCTGAAGTTCACACGGTAAAAGTAGTCAGGAAAGTAAGAAAGAAGACTCAGTAGATATTAAAGCATACTTCAAAACCTCAGGAATTGGGATGTGTGGCACTGGTACAAGAATGAGCAGAAAACAAATGGAATAGAATGAAAAGTCCAGAAAAGGACCTGAAAACACATATGACTTCTGTATGTATAGCAGTGATTTTTACACATCTAGAAAAAACATGCTGTTTCCATACCTTGCACTATATATTTGGATAAATATTAAGCGATAAAAAATCTAAATGAAAAAAAAAAAAAGGCAAGCAATAAAGGTGGTGGCCCAAAACATAGCAAGTTATTTTGTGGCCTGAAAGCTCTTCCTAACTATTACTATTGCTAAGATAAATAAAGTCAGTCATATAAAAATCAAAAACCTAGCACAGTACTCTAAGCCATGCAAGGTGGAAATACTGGCAATCCTGGCACCTGGAGGTGGAAACAGGAGGGTCAGGAGTTGGGGCCAGCCTGTGCTCCATAAGACTATGTCTCCAAACAAAGAAACGCCCCCCAACCCCCAAGCTTTCGTGTCATGTATGAGGTTCTGGCCTCCATTCCCAGCTCTAAAGAAAGTGATCACAGCATTATTACACATTTTGGAAATACCTGTGGGTCCTAGTCTGTGTTGCTCTTGATCTGTTTAGTGCTAAAGTAGACAGCACTGTCATTCATTTCCCTCAAGGTCTCCTCTTTCTGCCTGTTAATCAAACGTTGCCTTCTGGCGCACACACACACACACACACCCTATACTGTGTAGTATTGCAGTAGGCCTGAGAGCTAGCTTATAAAGTTAGCGTTGGCTGGCTTCTGGAAGCTACATGTGGGAAGAGTCACGTGACTGTGCTTACTCTGTCTAGTTAGGTCAAATGAGACATGTTAAGGGAAACCCCAATATTCAATGTTCCCCCTGGAAGCCTGGCAGAGGATACCCTAGTAATCAGTTCTCAATAAAAGCCTTGACTTTAGTTCTCTAGTAAGTCAGTCTTTAAAATTTTGTGATTGGGTTTCTTAAAATCCAGGTTGGTCTACTTCTGATCCTCCAGCTTCTATGTCCCAAGTACTGAGGATACAAACCAGAGTTTCCTGAATGGTAGGCAAATACTCTACCAACCGATCTGTACCCTAAGCCCTGTAATAAGCATCCCTAAAAGAAAGTACTTAATCCACATAGCTGGAATTTGCTGCTGGGGAATGAAGTATATCCTATGTGACTACTGGGCCAGCACCTTGGAAGTTTAGAACTGGCTGTCTCCAGGCTCCCTTACATTCCTTACCTAGTGCTGATTTTGCTATTGTCATCTTACTGAACTAAGTCTTCACATAGTATGCTAAGTACTGAGTCCTTCAAATTATATGCATTTGAAGATTACTGTAGGGTCCTCTGATGGACAATACCGGGCTGTATATATTCTTTATTCACTTAGATACAGGGTCTGGTGATGCTGCTTAGACTATGAATTCATAGGATCAAGTGAACCTCCCACCTCAACCTCCTAAATATTTGAAACTAAAGGCACAGGTAACCATGTCTGACATAACAGATTATATTTAAATTTTAGGACTTGGTTGGTAAAATACTTGCCAAATAAGCATAAGGACTTGAGTTCAATGTCTAACAAACGTGGAAAAAGCAAAATGTAGTAACATGTGCTTATAATGCCATCACTGGGAGGACAGCTAAACTTCAGGCTCATGGGCCAACTAACTTAGAATGATATAGGCAAATCTTAGGTCTTAGTGAAAGACTCTATCTAAAATAACAAGGTATAGCTGGCAAAATGGCTCAGCAGGTAAAAGTGCTTGTAGCCATCTCTGACAACTTGTTTGAGCCCCAGAAACCAAATGGTAGAAGGAAAGAACTGACTTTGAGTTGTCCTGAACTTCACAATGTACAGCCCACTCCCCAACATATATATATATGTGTGTGTGTGTGTGTGTGTGTGTGTGTGTAAACAAAAACATTTTAGGAGATAGAGAAATAGCTCAGTAGTTAAGAGTACCCCCTACTCTTCCAGAGGACTTAAGTTTGGTTCTAGCCCTGATGTGTCAGGCAGCTGACAAGTGCCAATAACTCTAGTTCTAGGAGATACAATACATACATACTTTCTCTCCCTCTCCCACTCCCCCTCCCTCCCTCCCTCCCTCCTTCTCCCCCCCCCCCCCCCAACACACACTTTTAAAATCCTCTAAGTTAAAAAACTGAATCAAACTACAAGGCCTGGTAATTCACGCCTATTACTTGAGCATGGAGGATCCCAAGTTCAAGACCAAACTGAGCTATGAAACAGAATAACAAGTCGAGTAATAACTTATATCAATAGATACAGTGTCCTTTTACAAGGTCCATTTTCAGTAAATACTTATTGAGGAGATAGAGCAGACACAGCCTCAGGTGCTAGAGATAGGATAGTAAACAAAACAGAAAAAAACCCTTGTCTTTCTGAAGATGACATGTGGACAGGGATACAAGTGGCAGATACAGACAGGCCTCCAGTAAACAAGATGAGTAAGTTATATAAAGCCCTCAAAGGTAACAAGGAGTCCAGATACAGAACAAGGAATCAAACCATTACATTAATAGTACAGGCTTTATTTCACTATTTATTAATTTATTTAAAAAATCTGACCAAATATAATAGTCTAAAGTTTTATTTTTGTTTTTAAGATGAGTTATTTATTTAGTGTGCACTGGTGTTTTGCCCACATGTATCTATGTCTGTGTGAGGGTGTCAGACCCCCGGAACTGGAGTTACAGACAGTTAGGAGCTGCCATGTGGTTGCTGGGAATTGAACCTGTGTCCTCTGGAAGAGCAGTCAATGCTCTTAACTGCTGAGCATCTCTCCAGTTCCCTAGTACAGGTTTTATAACCAGACTGTTTAAACCCAGCTATGCTACCATAGCTTGGGTGTGTGACCTTGGGTAAAAATGCTTAAACTAGGGCTGGAAAAATGGCTAAATGGTCAACAGTACTGGCTTTCCTTGCAGAAGACCTGGGTTCAATTCCTAGCACCTACACGGTGGCTTGCAAGCGCCTGTAAGTCAGGTCCCATAGAATTTGGCACCCTCTTCTGGTCTCCATGGGCACTGTATGCAGCTAATGTATAGACATGCATATAGACAAAATATTCACACACATAACATAAAAAGAAAATAATTACAAAATGCTTAAACTTTCCGTGCCTTGGTTTTCTTATAAGTCAAATGAGGATAATACAAGTGGCAATAGTGGGCCTTGAGGTACAGTCCTGTAATTATCTAGGAAGAAGATTACAAGTTCAAGGCTGGCATGAGTTATAGAGTAAGTTCAAAGCCAGCCTAAGCAACTTAAGTGAGATACCACAATCTCCAAAAGGAACAGAAAAAGAGTGCTGGGGATGAAGCTCAGTGGCAGAGTGATTTCTTAGAATATGTGAGACTTTACATTCAAACTCAGTACTGAAAAAAGTGACCAGTGCGCTGTGTGAGAATTGAATGTGCACAGTACATCAAATATTTAGGAGAGTACACAGTACCAGCTGTCATAATACAAATACTAACTATGACGGTTATGAAGAACAACACCGTCGAAAGGTGAAGAGGGCGTGTGATCTGAAACATGGCAATCAGTGAGGACTAAGCGATTTTATTTGTTCAAACACCTGAAAAATAGGAGGTATCTTTGAAAGTGCATTTAAGATAGAAAGAAGAGAATGCAAAGAGCCAGGGCAGACGATTGCCTGGAATATTAAAAACTAGGAAGGGAATCAGTGTAGCTGAAGACTGGCAAGAGAGAAGGTTAAAGATGCCTGTGTGCCCTATCTTCTGAGTGAGAGAAGAAGTCACGGGAGAGTTTGGACAGAGAAGGAACATCCTGACACATAGGCACACGTGCAGAGGTGAGTGGTACAGAAGGAAGAGCAGGTAAGTCTTGCTGGGAAGCTACTGCAACAATTCAGGTGAGTGGGAACAGTAGCATGGACTGGGGGGTGACAGTGGAGTCTGTGAGACTTTGACATTTAATTAGATCTTATAAGGTTTCATGATATAAGAGGGAAGGAGACTAACATCAAGAATAAAGGCAAGACTTTCATGCGGAACAAGTATAAAAAGCAAAATAGGCAGCGACCAAGATGGGACTCTAGAGATAGAAGTGGTCTAGAACTGTCTTTGGTAGGATTGTTTCTGTGAGTTTTTAACTGCTTGAAGAATTTTTAACTGGATACACAGAGTACGTAGATGGGCTAGTATATATGGAGTTGTAGAGACAGAGGTCTGACCTGGGGGTATCTCACTTGGAAGAAGTCATGGAACTAAGTATGAGCATATAAGGGGTCAGCTATGACTGAAAACTAAGATGACAGATGGACCCAGGGACACCCCAAAGATGGATAGACACATGAAGAAAACCCACCAGGATGGACCCAGGGACACCCCAAAGATGGATAGAGACATGAAGAAAACCCACCAGAAGAGACCAGGAAAATAAGCTAAGGCCTGACCTTGGCAAGCTTAAGGCAGACTAGCAACCTAGTAACTTGAATTTAGGTTCTGAATGCCACACCTAGAAAAGGGCAGAAAGGGCAAGGAATTCATATGTACCCACATTAGAGAAGAATCCCACAGGGCTACACCATTAAGAATGAATGAAGTAAATCCATGCTCACATGCTCTCCTATTAGTAACCACAGAGCAAACTTTATTTACTCACCACAGAATAACTCCAGATTACTAGAGCTAAGAGAAGTAATTTTAAAAGAGAGAAAAAAAAAATAGAATTCTGGATTGAGGGGTGCTGGCAGGAGACCAGGAATAACTGACTATGCGGTTAAAAAGTCAGACCACAGTAAAGCAATTTGCACACATCAAACACATTAGATCCAGGCTGCTTCATGTTAACCAGATTTTGACAGCCATGTAAATCATTTGCACTGGCAGAGACCCAGCACTTAAAATTTTTAATGTTCACAATGAATCATTTTTCCCCCAAAGGAAAGAAAGTAGAACTAAAAAGAATTTGTAAAAGTTATTGGGAAACTTTTTTTTTTTAACTAAAATTTCCAGCTAATGTTACATTACCACAAAGAAAGCCAATCAGCATGTCCATGTTAGGGAACATGTTAGGCAAACTATGGGTTGTAGCTGTCACACAGAAATTGATCAATCACTTCCTTCTTCTGCCAGGAAGCTCACAGTAACATGCAAAGCCCCCTTTTTTTTTCAAGCGAGGAATAAAACAGGAATTTGGGATGAGAAAGAAGAGTTACACAGGACATTTAATCTTTATATAAAGATTCCATATGGAAAGGGTACAGTATCGTCACCTTACCATTCAGCATGTATTTATTAAGATTCTTAAATGTGAGTCGGGGAAGGACAAAGATACATGTATGTACAGTGCACACATCCAGGAAAGCATGTAAAACCCATCGAGGGAGAATAATGAGTTTTATCTGATAAATATAAGCATAAAGGAAGACCTAAAGACCGGACATAGAGTTTACCACCCAACTAAAGGATTCACCTCAGTTATGACAAGTCCTATCTACTCAACCAGTTTCTTGCCTCCACTCTAAAACAGAACCAGAAAAGTGAGGATTATGATACTCTGAATGAAGTTTCATATAAAACAGGCAAAAAGAAACAGAGACAACTCAGAGCACAGGAAAGCAGAGAATACTAGATGAATGTCTGTGGCTGAAGAGTAGCTAGGTAAAGCACTCCCCTAGCATGATGTGAGGCCTTACAACACACACACAATAAAATAACACACATGCAAGTAAAATAATCACTTATGTTCCCAAGGGTATGAAGCCATCTCAAACATGAGAGAAGTCAATTATTTATGTCTATTATACTTATTATATGCACACACACACATCCATTTCTCTAGCCATATCTACATCAAAGAAAAAAAAGACAGGGCCCTGATCTGGGTGTAGTTTGAACTTAGTGGCCATTTTCTTGAATTATTTTATTGATTTTTCTGTTTTCTGTACTACTCTTAAAGAACTTTTATGTATATGTAATTTATGTACTTATATGCTGGACATTCTTGTCTAGAAATTTTGTTTGGGAAGGGGCGGGCTCACTCTATAGCCTTAGCTGCCCTGAACTCTCCCCAATCCTGTTCTGGCCTTCCTTTAGGGTCTTCTCACTCCCTTTTACATCCAACAGATATACACACATATACACATTAAGAAAGTACACAGATTAAGTTTCCTAAAAATCAAAAATTCTAACACTGAACTTAACAAAATGGGTAGCAAGAAACATGCTAAAAAATAAAAAAAAATTAAGGTGGGTTAGATAATCTTAGAATGTAGCCTGTTTCATTCATTCATTCATTCATTCATTCAGCTTTTCAAGACAGGGCTTCTTTGTGTAAATGCTCTTAGATTTCAGGCTTGTTTCAGTCATTCACTCATTCACTCATTTATTCATTTGATTTTTTAAGACAGAGTTTCTCTGTGAAACAGCCCTGGCTTTTCTGGAACTTACTTTGCAGACCAGGCTGGCCTTGAACTCACAGAGATCTACTGGCCATTGCCTCCTGAGTGCTGGGACTAAAGGTGTGCACTGCCACGCTTGGCCACGTTTTATTTTTAAAATGAAAATCGCAGATGTGGAGCCACCATTCTTGGCTACTCAGCCGTTTTCACTGCTATGCTAGAACAAACTGGGTAATGCCTACTTTCCCATTCATGTTGAAACCCAGGGCAGAAGAAGCTTTCAGGAGCAGAAACAAGCACCCAGTCCAGTGTGGACAGCCTTTCCCCTCACTTAAGCCTGTTTTGCTTTATACCTTGAATTCTGACAACTTCAAAGTGTTTTGCTGCTGGTGCTTTTGAAGTCATTGAGGGTTTGTCTCAAAAGCAAAAGATTGCAAAAGTACTTCCAGGTTAAACCACATTCAGGCTCAATCGTGGAAGAACCAAACATATGTAAAATTGGTAATATTCAAGGTCCTTACTATGTAACATGAGATGGAGTTTCATTTAAACTATGTGTGGATTAAATTAGGTGTGCAGAAAGGAGAAGTGTTTAAAAACTAGAAAATAAGCCACCCATATTATCTCTAGCTCTGTAAAGAAAAACAGTCTGGGTTATATAACAAAATAAACCTCCCACCAGAGATCTTGGAAATCTTGAAAATTTTTTTCCTGCAGGAGGATTTATTATTTTCCACTGAGAGTCCATTCATGCGTTTCTTCTTGTTTCTATTCATAGCATCAGATTCTGACTAGCATGCACAACCTCAAAAGAAAAGAAACACTAAATACAAACTGTAAAATGAAAGAAGCAAAACAAAGCAAAATGAAAGGGCGCCTGTGAGAAGTGGGCCCCTGGGTCACTGCTATACACCTGGAGTACACAGCAGCCCTCCAGGGACTCACCTTGTAGACAACACTATTGGAGGACTCCACGATGATGAACAGGGGTTTCCTTGTGAATGGATAGAGATCTCCAGGATGAAGGCTGCAGGAAAAACAGTGAGGAATCGTGTAACTGGATAGCCAAGTCTCAGAAATAGTATTCTACAGTTTGGTTTTCCCAATACAGCATTACAAGGAAAACAAAAATTAAGGAGCAAATACACAGAGATAGATTTACTGGGACATGTTGATTCTATCTGAAAAAAAGTTCAAAGACAGTTGTTATTCAGGGCTATCTAAATAAGTGGTGCAGTGGTGTGTTACCTATAGCTCCTGCATGCAGGAGACTCAAAGAGGGGAACAACTTGAGTCCTGGAATTCAAGAGTAGTATGGGTAACATCAGTGAGAAAAATGAACAAACCCCTCGGCTAAAGGACCCATATGTAAACATGACTTATCCACGGCATGACGACGTCAGCAGTAGGTTTCACACACACAACTGCTTTGTATTATTTAAAAGCTCTTTCCAAAAAGGTGGTTTGAAATTAAGATATATTAATAAAACCATATCCCTATTTCAATGTCTTTAAAAATGCATCAAATATTTTAAAGATGTTTTACAATAATTTTTAAAGATTTATTTTACATGTATGAATATTTTGCCTGCATGTATGCATGTATGCATGTATGTGTGTATGTATGTATGTATATATGTGTATGCCTGGTATCCTTAGACATCAGAAGATGTAATCAGATCCCTTGAAACTAGAATTAAGGATGGTTGTGAACTACTATGCAGGAGCTAGGACCCATACCCAGAACCACCACAAAAATATCAAGTGCTCCTAACTGTTGATCCAGCTCTCTATATCCTTAAACATTAAAAAAATAAAATAAAAAATTCAAGCTACATTTCAATATTCCAGACAAGAATGTAGAAAGAATATCTGTGCATTGTATGGATGCATGATCTGTCGATTGAAAAGCCTATTGCCTATGGCTTAGGCAGGAAATAGAGGTGGGCCATCGGGAAGGCAGAAAGGATTCTGGGAGAGAGCTAGAGTGAGGCTGGAAGACGTGAAAAGACGAGACAGATGCATGGTACCTGAGCACAGATAACCAGCCACATGGCAGAATGTAGGTTAAAAGTAAATAGGTTATCTTAAGTTATGATTCTAGTCAGAAAAGAGCCTGGCTGTATGGCTAAGGCATTTGTAAATATATTTTGAGTCTGAGCCTTATTTCAGGGAGCATGGGACTGCGAGGAAGAAACAGGATCTAACTTCAACACAAGAAAGAAGAACATCTTTCACTCTTCTTTATATTCTCTTTGGACACCTTTATGTAAATCATCTGGGCTGCCTGTTAAATATGCAGATTAGCTGGGCCACAGATCAATGGACTGTAATGCCCAAGTCCAGGAACATGTACTCAAAAGCCTCTGTTGTGGATTACAGTTTTTGGCATGCATACTCTTTCTCATCACATCAAAGTAGCAATGTGCATATCTGTATCAGTACTAATGTAAATGTACATAACAAAGCAAACCTGATATTTTACTGGTTAGTGATTACCATCCAACCTCAATAGAGGTCATAATAGTTTTCAGCTTCAATTGAAATATGAAACTTATATATATACTGTATAATGATTATCACACTAAATCAACGAAATATCTGCTCCACATTTGGCTTTAAGTAGTTTTTAGCAAATTTCAAAGAAATAACACCATGATGGTTATCTTGGTTGTCATCTTGACTATACATCTGGAATGAATTAAAACCCAAATGGCTGGGCACACCTATGATGGATTTGTTTCTCAATTAAATAACTTGAAGTGGAAGGACTGACTTCTAATCTCATCTTTGAGGTGGGAAGATCCACCTTTAATCTGGCTACACCGTCTGCTGGGAGCCTACATAAGGACAGAGAAGAAGGAAGTTCTCTTTCTTTGCCTGCTTGCTCTTGCTGGCAAGTCCACTCCTGCACAGGCATTAGAGCCCACTTTGCTATTCTGGTGTACACTGAAGACCCGCTGAGCCATCCAGCCTTGGGAGCTGAACACTACTCAGTCTTGAGACTTTCAATTGACAGTCAGCCATAGTTGAACTAGCTGGACCACAGCCTGTGAGTCAGTCTAATAAATCTGCCCCCACACATAGACTCTATAAGTTCTGCTGCTCAAGAGAATAGACACCAAAGTCACAGTCAAACGTTTCTTTTTATGATTTAATTGTTGATTATATGTTTAGGTGTATGTGCACATGAGTGCAGGTGCCCATGGATGCCAAAAGAGTATGTCAGATCCTCTGGAGAGGTAGGCAGTTGTGAGTCATCTGACAGGTGCTGGAAACAAACTGGTTTCTTCTCGGGGAGTAATATGCACTCTAAATCACTGGGCCAATTCTCCAGCCCCCTCTATCTTTTGATGCCTAACTTCCAATTATCTGCAATCCCTGGTCTAACAATGACCTTTCCTCTGAGCTAGACATTTTAAAATTCTACATGTAAGTGAAACTATACAATATTTACCCACATTTCTATACATAGCAATATTTAATTTTCTTTGCACCTAATTAATCTTCCTTTTAAAAAATACTTTTAAAAATTATGTATATGTGTGTGTGTGCATGTAAGTGCTAACTAAGGCCAAAGGCATTATTAGGTCCCCCTTGAGCTGGCCTTAAAGAAGATGTAAACTACCCAGCACCAGACCGTTCTAAAAGCAGTATGTACTCTCAATTCTTGAAATATCTCTTTAGCCCCAATCTTCCTCTTCTTTTGCTTGTTTTTGTTGTTGTTGCTTTTTGAGACAGAGTTTTTCTATATAATCCTGGCTGTCCTAGAACTCACAAAGATCTACCTGCCTCTGCCTCTGCCTCTGGAGGACTAGAACTAAAAGTATGTACCACCTTTATATATTTATGTTGTGTATGTATGTGCGTTTGAGTACATGTGAGTGCAGTTCCCAAGGAATCCAGAAGAGGGTGTTGGATCCTCTAGAGATGGAGTTACAGGTGGTTGTGATCTGCTAAACACAGGTGCTAGGACCTGAACTCAGATCTAGAAGAGCAGCAAGAACTCTTACTGGCTAAGCCATCTCTCGAGCCCAACACTCACTTTTCTGATAGGTCATTTCTTTTTCTTTCTTTTTCTTTTTTTGGTTTTTCGAGACAGGGTTTCTCTGTATAGCCCTGGCTGTTCTGGAACTCACTCTGTAGACCAGGCTGGTCTCGAACTCAGAAATTCACCTGTCTCTGCCTCCCTAGTGCTGAGATTAAAGGTGTGTGCCACCACTGCCCGGCCAGTGATAGGTCATTTCTAAATCTTGGCTTTGTGAGTAATGTAATAAAGAAGGGGTACAGGTATCTTGTTGAGATAGTGTAGTAAGTGACACAACTACTTCATTCCCTCTAGATATAGACCAAGAAACAGGGTTAGTGTTTTACAGTCTACTTTTTCTTCGTTAGAGAGAGAGAGAGAGAGTGTGTGTGTGTGTGTGTATGTGTGTGTGTGTGTGTGTGTGTGTGTGTGTTGGGCATGAGCGGAGGCCTGAGATTAATATTGGGAATCTTGTCAAGTCACTTTTCACCTTACTCTTTGAGACAGTCTTTTAGTTAATCTGGGCTTGCTCAGATATGTAGTTCAGTAAACTAGCTTGCTACAGGAAGTCCCCTTTTCTCCATTTCAGGCCAGCACATATACTCCTGTTTGTATGGCAAGGGCTTTAGCTGCTGAGCTACCTCCCAGCTATATATTTCAAATATAATTATGTATTAATTTAATCAACTGTTCACTCATTGGAGACATGAATGACTTTGCTATGAAGCCCAGACTGTCTTGTATTTCTAACTGCTAGGATCATGGGTATATGCCATTATACTTGGCTTATTTTAAATCTGCTTCCTTCCTTCCATCCATCCACCCTCCCACACCCCCCCTCCCTCTCATGTGTAGGAAGCCCCTGCTTCACAGGCATACGCCATTATACTTGGTGTATTTTAAATCTGCTTACATCTATCTATCCATCCACCATGTGTGACTCCTCCCCTCCCCCGCTAATTTGGAGGTCAGAGAACAACTTGTGGAGATTTAGTTCTCTTTCTACACTGTAGGTATATGGGATTGAACTCAGGTCATCAAGCGTGGTGGCAAGTGCAACCACCTGATGAGCCATCTCGCTGGCCCTGATTTTTAACTTTTGGATAAAAACCTGTACTGTTTTCCTTACTAACTGTCCCAATCAAATTATACCCTCCCCGAAGTCTTAAGGGCTCTCTGCTCACATCCTCAACAGTACTTGTGTTCTGCAACAACCATCCTAACAGGTGCTAAGTAATAACTTCTCATGGTTTTAATTTGCGTGATTAGTGATGCTGTGTATGTATTTTAAATATATCTTCTATATTTTCTAAAATAAGTAATTTAAAACTAAGGTGAGTAACAGCATCACATTTGGCTCAGGAACCTTAGCTACAACATGAATAATTTGAAACATACACAGGCCTAATCTCCCTTCTCTGCTTTTCAGTATGAAAAGTTGAGATTTAATATAAAGTATTATTAGATAAGCCCACTGTTAATTAAAAGCAGACTTTTGTCTTTCAACTAGAGAAATTTTAAAGATTGCTTTGTGCTAGAAAAAGAACAAGCTTTCACATAAGAACACAAATAAGTGCTATCACCAGTAGTTTAAGGGAACCTGTGCACTAGCAAATTAAGTTCCCATTTCTCTTTAATATTTTAAGAGAATTTTGATCCCTAGAATGAAAACAGACACTAGAATACACACCAGTGCATCTCCTTGTGAGACTGATTTCGTTTGTGGATCGCATCTCCATTGATAATGTCCCGGTTACTATTAGTAAGTACACCTCCAAAGTCATAAGGACCTAAAAGAACAAAGGGAAGAAACCTAGAATTCAACTGGAGGGTAACACCAAGTGATCTGATGCTCAGGTACAAGAATATCAGTGAATTTCCTTTTGATACAATCACAAAGCATTTATCTTTAAATTTAACATTTAACTATAATGCAATAATTACATTATCTCAGCACATTGCCTACTTCAATTTTTTTTAAAAAAAAATTAATAAATTATTTACTATCTTTTTAATATAATAGAATGAGAAACAAAATAAGAATCTACAGCCAGGCATGGCGGCACACGCCTTTAATTCCAGCACTCAGGAGGCAAAGGCAGGTGGATCTCTGTGAGTTAAGAGGCCAGTCTGGTCTACATAGTGAACTCCTAGATAGTCAGGATTACTCAGAAAGACTCAGTCTCAAAAAATTCCCCCAAACAAAAAGCACAAAACAAATAAACAAACAAAACTTCCAGCAACAACAACAAAACCAATAATCTATAGCATCCCATTAATTTGGGTGATAAAAAGGGATGGAGACCTGGGATCTTTAAAATAACATTTACAGGATTTCTGATAGGAGTCATGGTGAGGACCCAGTATTGATGGTACAGCCAGAAGCCAGAGGCCTCAAACCAGACCAATGACTCACTGCAATGAACATTTACAAGTAAAGCTGCACGGACAAAGGGGTACTGTGTGACACACTGTGACACACAACAGCTTCCAGGGCAAGATTTTTTTGTTTTGTTTTGGCGGAGAGGTTGCAAGGTTAGAGGGCAGATATGGAGGATGGGGAAATGAGTGGGACCGGGGTACGTGACGTAAAGGTCACAAAGAATCAATAAAAGGTTAGACTAAACTAATGGTCACATTGCAAATAAAATTTCAATCTCCCTAAACATACATATTTAGTGTGTGTGTGCGTGTGTGTGCGTGCGCAACACACACATATATATATATATACACTCATGATCCATCCCTCCCTCTCTCCCTCCCTCCCTCCCTCCCACTAGGTCATATCATGTTGTTCAGGCTGGTCTTGAGCTCCTAGGTTTAAGTGATCCTCCTGCTTTAACATTCTGAGTGGCTGGCACTATAGGGATACACTACAGTACCCGATCCAGTAAAGATAATTTTAAATTAACTAAGTAAAAAATTGAAGAGAAATTAGAATTAACTTGAAAATTCTGATTAACAAAACTTCATTTTTATGAAATATTCTGCCAAATTCCAGTACATAAAAAATTCATTATTCTACTATTATGTAAACTTTTAAAATTCTGATTTACATGTTAGCCTTTCCCAGTTGGTCATAAGAGTTAGCTAACTCTTGTCTAAGTTGAACAATGATTGTGGGATGTTCAGATAACCTCTGAGAAAGGACTGTTCAGTTTATTGCCTATATGAATTACAAAAAGGAAAACAAGAAACCGAAAGTCTAATGCGAAGACCCAGAATAGTTGTCTTAATAACATGTTCTCAAACAAGAGATACTTAAATACAAGTAAAGTCACTAACATTTAAACAAGAACTAAGGCAGTTACTTCTGTTGCTGTCTTCTCCCTCCCTCATATGTGCCTGTACGTGCTCCACTATCCTCCATCCCATCAGCTGGATTACAGACTTTTAAAAGAACCACTGCAATGTAAACACTATAGCGATTTGCTCTGCTTTAAATGTGACATTTTACTACTTTGTAGGTCATGCAAGGAAGATGGTAGGTCATGCATTTTATAAAGGAATGCCAATTGCCACAGACAAATGAGGAGGAAAATGCTGTAAATGTTAAAACTATTTTTCTCCAAAGATTTAAGTCCTTCATTTACATCTGAGTTGCTCATCTAGTCTGAACAATTTCTGGGCTTGTATATTCTCATAGTTTAAGGTTTTATTCTGAAGCAGCATCCCAATCTTGCATGGACTGAATCTGTAGTAACAAAATAAAAAGGATTGAAAATAAAATTGTAACAAGGACTTGAACTTTCATAGTTACAAAAGTACACTGATTTCTACAAAGACTTTCAGCCATAATGCTGCCTCTGACCAGATCCCCAAATGTATTAAAAGCTTACAGTGATTCAATGATGTCAAGTAAATAGGTTGGCAGATTCCATAATCTTTTGCAGTGTCAAACATCAAATTGCATATGTATAAATCTACAAACGATACATTTGAAAAATTTGATAGTGAAGTATGCATTCGACATTAAGTATTGTGTCAAGACTTTTGGACTTCAAGTAATAACAGATGAGCAGAGAGAATTAACCAGGTTCCCTCTAACACTGTCACTAAACAAACAGACTGGATTTTTAATTTAAAAGTTTTTTTTTAGAAAGCTTGAGGTGGTCACTGGGCAATGGGCCACTGTCTTTTAGAAAACAGAGAGAATTCAAGCCCTGCTCACAGTGGGAGCATTCCTTTATTGTACCTTCACCATCAGAACGACCTGTGGGGAAAACGCCAGTGGCTGACAGGTAAATCAGAAGCACACTATTGGCCGGCAGCTCCTGAAATGAAAGAAAACCAAACAGACAAAACCAGACAGAAAAACAAGAGTTTTATTTAATGTTCAGCGCAATTTAAAGCTGTGGGGGAAAACGATGTCTTTTAACACACTATTGTTACCATGTTTCCACTTGTTCCAACTTAAAATCACATGGCAAAGATTCCCTATAATCTACACTGCATAACTGTCTTCAAAGTTGTGAATACATTTTCTACTAGTAACTCCCCATCTGTTAGAGAATGTTCTCTGGAAATACAAAGTGGAGGGAGACAGATCTCCATTGGTGATAAGGAAGGCAAACCCCCCTCCATGCCTTCCTTTATGTAAACTATGGGAAATACCACCTAATTCCCATCATCCTTTTCTTTTTTTTCCTCTTGAGGCTGGTAAAGCTCACACTGGCCTCAACTGTGCTGTGTACTTATACACCCAGGTTGTCCTCGAACTCCTACTGTGTGGCCCAAGAGGTCCTCTAACTCCTGTCCAAAGGCAGGATTACAGGCATTTACCACATCCTTCTATCAGACAGTCACAATGTCTCATAGAGCTGTCTGAGCACATGAACGCTACACATCCTGGTCTTGCTTTTTAGTTTTGCATTGAGTGTTAAGTACAAAGTTGTTTAGCAGTAAAAGTCTAGTAAGGAGAGAATAAATAATCACCAGTCTCTGACTGATGTTAAATATAAATCATTCGTATCATAAGCAGCTACAGCTCCCCAAACTGCAAGGGTCAGAAGGACTACTGGAACAGCACTTGTATGTGTTCATACATCACTAAACACTTTAAGTGTTTAGGCACCTGAAGAGTGACCAAGTCCACCCTGAGCACACTCTTCCCACTACAGAGAGGTCATACAAACCTTAAAAGATGCCGCTAAGAATGTATACAGTTGGCTGAAGGTTGGTTTGTAGAGGAGATACTTGTGGGGGTTTTCTCGTCTGGTGGGCTTGTCAGCTGGCTCCTATGGTAACATGCCAAAAGTGACACATAAAACAAAACATAAGTGGTATGTGACAGCTGAGTGTCCACATTTCTTATCCTTTCTATCAGATATCCTAATTTTATTCAGTGTCTGTGATTGTGCCTATCAACTGTGTCTTATCAAGAGAGTTCTTTTTATTTTGCCACAGAAACTCATAATGTAGCTCAGGCAGGCCTCTAGCTTTCAATAATTCTACTGTTTGGCTGTCTAGTATGCCTTACAGGTGTGAGGCCCCCATGGCTGGGTTGAGAGAATTCTTTATTTAGTTCGGTGCCTCTAAGAGAAGCAGAAATGGTAAGAATTGCCAGTCAGGCAATGATCACCTGTATTCCTGGCTTATTCATCTGGGAAGCTAAATTCATTGGCTCCCTCTCCAAGGCTTGCAACATCCGGAACATGTCGACAGTTAATTCACTGAATTTGACCTGAAAGAAAAAAAACCATACCTGGTCATTTGTGGAATAAGCAGAACTTCTGGTCTTTGATCACATTATTAGTCTTGACTGTCAGATATATTTAATAGCAGCTGATTTTCAAATATACATATACAAATACATACAAACATTCATTTTTAAAATAAAAGTCACATCTTCCCCTCCTTCCCCCGTCCCCAATCCTTCCCATATGCTACCTGCCTAGATCCATCTTGAAATCATGGTCTTTTTCTTAAGTTGTTTTTTGTATGTATGTGTGAGTGTGTACATGTGTGTGTGCAGCTAAGTATATGCTCAGTCCATTTAGTGTTACTTCTATGTATATGACTTCACAGCTGACCCCTTGGTACTGGGTAACTGATTAGGGGGTACATCCCTGAGAAGATTATTTCTCCCACTGTCAGCTTTCCTTAGTTGCCTACAGTTCTTTGTTTATGGGTGGGTTTGTTTGTTTGAGACAGGCTCTTATCATGTACCTTTAGCTGACATAGAATTGCTATACAGACCACAATGGCCTTGAACTCAAGAGATCTTCTTGCCTCTCCTTTCCAAGCGCTGGGATTCAAGGCTTGAGCCACCATGCCCAGAGACAGCTCGAATTTTGTTCTTTAATATTTAATTACAAGACTTTCAAAAAGCATATGTGGCTAAAGAGTTGTGCAGTGACACTCTTATGATTACTATCTTATGATTATGTGAAGTGACGGCGCGTAGACTCCACCATCACAATGCACTCATTTCCTCAAGTAGTTTTAAAAAGCAGCAGGAGTTACAAGAGCATAGCCCTACAAACCATGGCGACAGTTGCTTAAGCTGAGCTATGTCTAGATTCATACTTTATATCTCAGTGTTCTGCACCACATAGCATTTAAGAGTGCACCCTTCTCTATTTTCAATGATACTTTTATAGAAGACCAGGGAACATGTGATGACAGAATAAAGAAGCGGTTAATAAAATAAAATAGAAATACTTTCAGTTAGGGGAGTTATTCAGAAGGGTAACTCCCTAGAGGTTCAACTGCACCCTAGACTGGGCATGGTGGCTCACATCTGTTTTTTAAAAACGATTTATTTTATTTATATGAGTACACTGTAGCTGTCCTCAGGCACACCAGAGGAGGGCATCAGATCCCATTGCAGATGGTTGTGAGCCACCATGTGGTTGCTGGGATTTGAACTAGGGATCTTTGGAAGAGCAGTCAGTGCTCTTAACCGCTGAGCCATCTCTCCACCCCCCTTTTATCTTTAATTCCAACACTTGGGAGGCAAAGGCAGGTGGATCTCTTCGAGTTTGAGGCCAGCCTGGGCTACAGAGTTCTAGGACGGCCAGGGCTACACAGAGACCTCAAAACCTCATTCACACACACATAATACATTGCTAGGGATCAGGACCACGGGCCTCACGCATGCTAGGCAAGGGCTCTACCGCTGAGCCACCAGAATCCCATTTAGTATCTCTCTTAGCAGATCAGCAAAACTCAAATTTTCCTCACATAAAAATTTCACAGAAAAAAAAAAAAGTATAAAACAAATCATCAATACAGGTATTTCTGAACATATTTAACATTTCAACACATCACCAAATTTCCAAAAGTGTTATAAAATTGCACCACAGCCCCAGATAGTCACCACCCATTATCTCTACATAATAGAAAGAAACAAGTTCTTCTGGATCAGAGCAAGGAGAAAATACCTGGCTATCTGTCCCTTCACTATCAAAGAAGAGGTAACTGGCCGGGCAGTGGTGGCGCACGCCTTTAATCCCAGCACTTGGGAGGCAGAGGCAGGTGGATCTCTGGGTTCGAGGCCAGTCTGGTCTACAGAGTGAGTTCCAGGACAGCCAGGGCTACACAGAGAAACCCTGCCTCGAAAAAAACAAACAAACAACAGCAACAAAAAACAAACAAACAAAGAGGAGGTAACTGAAAGCATGTGACCCAGGACAGAACCAATGTGGTAGCTTCATGCACTCCTCTTCCTGTTTGCTTGGAAAAGGTCTTACATGTAGCCCAGGATGGCCTCAACTCCTACTTCTATCTTCCAGGGGCTGTGATTATAGCCATAGCACCTGGCTCTTTTTGAATTCTAAGGAATGAGCTCTAGAGACATTGCAATTACAGATTGTTATCTTCCTGTTTTTGAGTTTGCCTGTTTTGGTTGTTTTGTTTTTAAAAACAGGGTATTGCTGGGTGTGGTGACAACACTTGGGTCACAGACGTAGGCAGATATCAGTGAGTTCAAGGCTAGCCTGGTCTACAAAGTGAGATCCAGGATAGATAGAACTACATAGTGAGATAATGTATATGTGTATATGCAAGTGTCATAATGAAACCTATTACTTTGTATGACAACTAAAAAAAAAAAAAATTAAAAAAATTATGAAAAATGACCTTCTCAAAATGCAGCCCCCACCAGCTCCCCCTTTGCTAGCTTCCTTACACTTGGGCAAAGATCACCTTCCTGACTTTTTCCTGTGCTTCTTGCTCTCTCCAGCCCACCCAGTGGAGCGTTCTACAAGTGCCTCATCCCCCCAGGTGGCCAGGCCTGCAGACAGTGCTACAACGGTTACTTGTGCTTGGCTTGCTACTCTGGACAACTTACTACTTTAGTTTTTGTTATTGTTGCTTTCCAAGACAGAATTTCCCGTATAGCTCCAGCTATCCTGGGACTTACTCTATAGACCAGGCTGGCCTCAAACACACAGAGATCCACCTGCCTCTGCCTCCTGAGTACCGGGATTAAAGGTGTGCACTGCCTTGACTTCACTATAGTTCTTAATCACAGCACTTTGTCAGAAAAACACCCCATCATTCCTTAGACTAGCTCAAATCCCTTGATGTCAAACATCAGTAAAATACACCCCTCTTCTGCTACATTTGTTGAAGTGATATTATCTAAGTAGTTATTTTAGTAGTTGTTTTTGTAGGTAAACCGAGAGCTTCATTAGTGCAGGCGCCTTTTCTTTTTTTGCTATACAAACACACACCACCTGGAGACATGGCTGGTAATTCATAAATACTGACTGGGCTGGGAATATAGACTTAGTTCAGGCAAATTAATACACTAATAAGCATCTTTCCATGTCATTAAAATTGTTTCTAAAAAATCATAGATATATATGAACATAGCATAATTGCTTTGACTTCACAGATGTAAGGAACTCTACATGGAGGAGAAACTCCAGGGATGATCAAAACAAACTTTTTAAAAGTAAATTTTAAGCATAAGTCTTGAACAGTGCTTTACCTGATTATTACAATTACCAATAATGAGTGCATCAGCCAGAGACAACTGTCCCACAATCATGCCTTGCTCTAGCAGGGGGGCCCCTGTCTCAGCGAGGCGACTGGATGTGATAACAATGGTGTTATCATCATTTAACACCATCACAGGGTCTGCCTGAAGGAAAAAGAAGCACATTAACGGTAATACCGAGTATCACCTCTTGTTCCTCTCAAGGTCACATACATACCACAAGCACACAGTCGTCTGCCTACTTATGACTGTGACAAGCTTTCTCTCAAGAAATTACCTCAATGAATGCTGCTACCTCTTGAAGCACCAGGTTCCACTCGACTTGATCTTCCGTATTAAAGCGATGAGTATAATCTTCAATTTCATCAGACAATTCCTGTATTAGAAATGCCACAAAGAAAAGGGGCTATTAATAACATTCATAAAAAGGCTAGCAAGATGGCTCAGCAGGCAAATGTATCTGCCACCTAGCCTGACAACCTAAGTTCAATCTATGAAACCCACGTAGTAAAAGGAGAGAACCAATTCCTACATGTTATCTTCTGACCTGACCTCTGACACATACATACACAAATAAATAAATGAATGTAAAAAAAGTTTATAATCTTCATAAAAACAAACTATATTATAATATTCCTGACAGAAAGTAATGGAATTATGTTTGATCAGTATCAATATCCAATACAAATTACAACAGAAAATAAAGAATGAAAACCACAGATTTGCTTCAAAAAAATTTAGAATGATACACATCCAAAAAAAAAAAAAACCTTATAAAGATCTATTTCCTATTTGGTCTTATATCGGCAATGAACTTATTAACAGAATTGCCTGAGAAACAAGCTCATAAATGTTAGCACACAAAGAACACGCTCTTCCTTTACATCACATTGTGTTTTGGAAACAGTCTAATTAGTAGCTGCGGATAGAAGACCACAGCAGAGTATATATCTCCTTCCAAGGGGCTTGTGAAAATCAGGACATATTTTAGTCAAATGTATCAAGAAATATACCATCAGGCTAGGGATGGTGGCTCATATCAGTAAGCACGCAAGACTGAGGCAGGAGGACTGTCAAGAGTTTACAGATAGCTTCGGTCAGAGGTTTATCTGTCTCTGCCTCCCAAGTGTCATGTCTGGTTGGGCTACAGTTATTTGAAAGCACATTTATAATCTCAGCATGGGACAGACTGATTCATGGGGATTACAAATCCAAGGTCAGCCTGGTTATATAACAAGACCCTACTTCAAACAGAACAGAACACTATTTACCTTTACCAGATCTTTCACAACGTCCATTTTGTTAAGAAGAAGACAAACTACTATAAATCTTGCATAGTATCGGAGTTTCTTAACAACCAACTCAGGCCTGCGGTGGACAAAAAAGAACTCAGTCATAATATTAAAATGAAACACATGCTGTGAGAGCACTCTAGCCAGGTCAAGCATGGCAACCATGGCTCTGGCAGGCCTTGTCCTTCTCCCCATTCCCTCTGCCTTGCTAAAAACCGTTAGATTGCATTCCTAAAGCTAGCCCAGAGCTAGTCCCTTATTCCGTCATGCCCTCCCCTGAGGATGACTACCAAGGTCCAGCTATCAAAGTATTAAAGTCCAGCAATCAAAAGCCCCCTTTGGCTCATACCCAATTAAAACGAAATACTTCATCCTAACACGGGTTGCCCATTTTTACCTTTATAAACCACCATTTTCCTAAGGGCCATGTCTGTCTCCTCTCTATCCAGAGACAGTTCTTTGTCCCCTTCCAGGACAAATACCCCTGCCCCCTCTCCCTTGCTCTCTTCCTCTTTTTTCACATCCTCTATCTACTGCCTGTGTTCTTCTCTTACTCCCTGCTCTCTGTCCCTTTGGAGTGAGTCAATCTTGCTTCAAATCTGGCCTAAAACTGTGGGAGGGGTCTTATTATCAACCGGCAGGACTCACATTTTCTAGAGGTCCCAGTGAGATTCAGACCACTCACCCAAATTCTAAAGTCGGATCTTCACTCTGGGACTTTAAGGCTAAGGGGCCTCACCTCAGGAGGAACGTCTTAAAAAGTTCCAGGGTTCCAAGGTGGGCTTTCAGTTTCACAGACTTGGACTATCAAAGTCAACTACCATGATGACAAGAGCCACAAACGTCAACAGAGACCTTCCTAGTAAGTCATAGTCTGGTCTGTGGAGATCCTGATCTGTGACACAGGGGAATTTGATGGAACTTGAATAGTCTCCTGTCCAGGGTCTGGCTTTGTATTTATGCCTCGTCTGTCTTGTCTTCATATGTTTTGTCCTTGTAAGTCTTGTCTCTGGTTACATTTTTACTGTCTCCATTTTGTCTTTTGTAATTTCTATGCTAATTGGTTTATTTTGGACTTGGGACAACTGAACTGATAGACAGTATGGGAAATAAGACTAGCAAGCCTAACAGCCCTCTATCTTGCATTTAAAACAATTTTTGACAAACTTAGCTGGGCCTTTAATCCCAGCACTTGGGAGGGAGAAGCAGGTGGATCTCTGTGAGTTTGGCCCCTGTCTGGTCTACAAAGAGAGTCCAGGACAGCCAGAAAAGCCCTGTCTTGAAAAATCAAACCCAAAAGCAGAAAGAAAAAGAAAAAGAAGAAAAAAAAAAATCAACAAAGCTTACTCCCTATGGTCGGAGAATTATGATTATCCAAGTCACCTGTTTGTGAAACCGAATGGCCCACATTCAGGGTAGACTGGCCCTCCCAGGGCACTTTTGACTTTCAGATAGCCTGCACAATAGTATGTGTCACCGTTGGCAAGCCTGGCCACCCAGAATAGAATGGATACACTTTGTCTAAAGCAACTTCCAACATGCCACCCTGGATGAAGATCTGTTTGATCTGAAATGGGCAAGGTGTCAAGCCCTGAATGTCAGCAGATGGGCCTCTCAAGAGCCCCTCTGAAAACTGTTCTGCAGGACCCACAGGGAAAAGAATCCCTCCCTCCTTCACATAAACCATCTTTAGTCCTGCCCCCTCACCACCTCAACCACCTCAACCACCTCTGCCAGCTCAGGGCCGCCACTAAGGAGTCCCTCTGCCTCTGTCCAAGTCTACCCTTACCTTACCCTCCAGCTCTTCCCTAGCTCCACCTATCTCCTCTCTACCTCCCAGCTCT
>JADRCH010000067.1:17636700-17762498 GCA_019843965.1 Rhynchomys soricoides | reverse complement strand
ACTTAAGTCACTTTTGTAGTAAATTCCCTGAGATAACCTTGCTTCAGTACCTGGATGATTTATTATTGGCTGCTAAAAATGAGGAGGACAGTTTGAGAGCCATCAGAGGCCTTTTGGAAACTCTAGCCCAGTTAGATTACTGAGAGTCTGGGGAAAAAAAAAAAAAGCAACACCCAACTTTGCTTACTTCGGGTTGCCTATCTGGGATCTGAACTGGGAAAAGGCAAACATCTGTTGTCCCAGGCCTGCATAGTGGCCATAATGCAAATCCCAACTCTAACCACCAAGAAACAAGTCAGGGAGTTTCTGAGAGTTGTGAGATATTGTTGTCTTTGGATGTCTGGGTTTGCCAAATCCCTGTATTCTGGCAGGGGACAACACCCCTTTGGAATGGACTGGGGAACATGAAGGGGCCTTTAAGAAATTAAAAGAGGCCCTTGCATGGGTCCCACTTTAACTCTCTCTGATATCCCTAAGCCCTTTCATCTTTATGTTCATGAAAAGGCATTGCCATGGGAGTCCTGACTTAGACTCTAGGTCCCTGGAAAAGGCTGATAACTGTCTTATTTAGGGATTTATTGCTGTGAAGAGACTCCATGATTATGGCAACTCTTAGAAAGAAAAACATTAATTGGGGCTGGCTTACAGGTTCAGAGGTTTAGTCCATTATCATTATGGCAGGAAGCATGACAATGTTCAGACAGATATGGTGCTGGAGAAGGAGCTGAGAGCTCTAATCTTGATCCACAGGCAACAGAAGGAGATTACCACACTAGGTCTAGTTTGAGCATATGAGACCTCAAAGCCCGCCTCCACAGTGACACATTTCCTACAAAAAGCAGCACGTACTCTAACAAGGCCACACTTCTTAACAGTGGCCCTATAGGCTAAGCACATTCAAACACACGAGTCTACCAAGGCCATACCCATCCAGACCACCACAGCTTACATCTCAAAGACACTAGATCCTGCAGCCTCTGGGTGGCCCCCTTATTTAAGAGTCATTACAGCCACTGCAATTCCTGTAAAAGAACCTGAAAAGCTCACATTTGGGCAGACTCTACCTGTAACTGCTCTATATGCTGTGAAAACTGAGGGGTGCCACTAACTGGTTGGTGGCAAATGCCCATCTGGCTCAGCACCAAGCCCTTCTTTAGATAAGGACAGTCTGACCTTTGATAAATCCTTAGCTTTCACTACTACCACCCTGCTGCCAGATGACAAGCCTGAGAAGACTAACCATGACTGCCTGGAGATGCTGGACATTATTCAAGGTATGTGACCTGACCTGCCAGACGTCCTCTCACCACCAAAGATACGGATCGCTACACAGATGGCAACAGCTTCATTCAAGAAAGAACAAGATATGTGGGTGTAGATGTGGTCACAGGCCAGAAGGAGGTCATTTGGGTATAAGCCTTGCTCAGGAGTACATACCTTGCCCAGGGGCACATCTGCCCAGAGAGCAGAAATAATTGTACTGACATAGGCTTTAAGATGAGCTGAAAGAATAAGGGTGAACATCTACATCGACAGCCAAGATATTTTTGCTATGGCTCATGTTCACGAACCGATATATAAAAAGAGGGGCTTACTCACCTCAGAGGGAACAACTATTAAAAATAAATATGATATTGTCCAGTTGCTAGAAGCCATCTGGCTGTCAAATGAATTGTCTGTAATATCAAAAAGACAAAAGCTACCAAACTCCAGGTAACAACCATGCAGATCGCCACCAAAAAGGTTGCTCTCAGGGAACCTAAACCCCAGACCATCCTGGAACTCTGCCTCAACGAAGATGTTCCTGAGTCTGAACCAGAGGATCAAATCATATTCTGACTTGGGGGTTTAGACAGAAGAATCTGTATGCCAAAGATACTGGCCAAAACTGGTTAACTGCCTTGCACTCCATGCACTCACTCACTACCTAAGAAAATCTCAGAATTCATCTCTCCTTATGTCTGGATATATAAACAGTGAGAAAAACTTCAGAGCATTTCAGATTGCTACCTGGCTTGTTACCAGGTAAATGCAAAGAACATGCTTCATCGAAGTCAATGGAGTCAAGGAACAAAATTCCAGTGAATTTTGGAATTGGACTTCATTGAAGTCAAGTCAGGAGTGCAGGGCTATAAATATCTGCTGGTCTGGGATATCAACACAGGCTGGGTGGAGGCCTTATAACACTTGTTTTGCACTCCCTGCGGGGTATAAAGGCTTATGTGGGATAGGGTGAGTTATACCTTCTTTACTCAACAAATCCTTACCATTGGTTAACAGAATTCAAGAGCTCTTCCTGAGAACTGTGATGATTCCTTACATCTATTAGATCCTGCTATAGTTGCTGTCACCATGGCCTTTCTGTCACCTGTCCCAGGACTTGTTGTTGGACTACAAAGAGAGATTTCTAAACTAGCCTAATTTTTAAAAACTACTAATATTACAGAATATTAGCCAAAATTAATTGAGAAATGGGAGAACTGAGAATAACTTCTACAAAACAGACTACCTGTTACTCAAACATAATCTTCATTGTCAACAATTTACTGGAATGTGCTGTTTAATATCTCTGATTTCTCTCATACCACTGACAACCAAATTCATGATCTACATAGAGAAATAAACAAAATCTCTCCAACAATTTTTTGACTGTCCAATATGGCTAGAATGGTCCCCCCCACTCCCCCGTCACTGGCCCTTTAATATTGTTTTTACTGGTTATCATAATTGGGCCCTGCACCCTCCAATGTGCTACTAACTTGACTACCCATCAGATAAACAATTCTAAAATCATTGCTACTAGATGGCATTATTACGATATTCTATCAAAGATGTAACAGGAACACTTGAGCGAGAACCTGTCCAACTCCATTTTGAAGTCAGGAACCATTATGCTATATTATTAAAAATATGATTCCGTCTATCCCAAGTCTTTGTCACGGTCTCATGTATAAGAGATCTACTGGGAACCCCTGAATTCCACCAGACTCCATGAAGCAAACAGTGGTGTTCAGCTGGGCATGGTGACCAAGCAGCATTGTGCTTTTGTCTTTTCAGACTTTTTTGAGACAGTCTCACTTTGTAGCTCTAGCTGACCTCCAACCCAGAGCTCCACCTGTCTCTGCCTCCCTAGTGCTGGAACTAAGACTGCTTGCCACCGTATCTTATAGTAGTAAACTTAAAACAGAAAGGTCAAAGAATGCTAATAGTCTTTTCTCTCACAACTACATGGTCTAGAGATGACAAAGACATTAGTTAAGCCTAGCTTTAGGGTCCTTTCTTACCTATGAAACCTGTGTAGCCTGTATCTCTCATAAAGAAATAACCCTCTATGACAAGATGGGTCAGTGGATAAGGCACTTGCCTGATGGCCTGAGTAGAATTCTCAGACCTATGTGGTTGAAGTAGAGGATGACGCCTAAATGTTGTCCTCTGACCTTTCCATGTACACGGTGACGTCTGCACACGGACACACACACACACACACACACACACACACACACACACGTATAGAGTAATAAAAGCAAAAGGAAATGTCTGTTTTTTGTACCATTTCCACATGAACTAAGAAGCGGTCTGTCTTGTTGTCACCTTCCTGAAAGCAAAGCTGACACATACCTGTCCTCTTTATTGACTTGAGAGTAGTATGATCTCTGTCTGATTGCAGAGTAGAAGGAGAAAGCCTCATTCAGATAACTGGTCTCAGAAGTTCGTAAACTATAAGAAAAAAGTTTTAAGTATGATGCAAACTGGGTGTAATCCTCATGACAAACACTTGTTCTAGATTGCCCTGCTCCACACAGGGATGGAAATGACTGCCTTAACTCTGAGTCCGCAAGGTATCAACCATGTTACCTTTCAATTGTCGGGTAACAACAGCAACAATACAGTTCTTCCCTGCTGTTCCAACCAAAGTACACAGCACTCTCACTCTACAAGGGACAGCATTCTACTCCAGTATACCTGCTCCCAGGACTTGCCTGCCATTTGATCTTTGGTCCATTTCTTTAGCTTTTTCCCCTCCTTACTAAACTTTGGGGGATGCTAATGAACTATGATGTCTGTTTAACATGTCTAGTTTAGTAAGGCTTTCAAAAGATAATTTAGTTTAAAAAGGTTTCTTAGTGCCTTGAAAAATATCATACCCACCGACCCACCCACCCTTCTGGTTACTCTCTCCTCTCTCTCATCTTTCCACTCCCGTCAAATCTTATTTCTTCCTGTCCCTTTCCCGGATTCATGACATGGTTTTGTTGTATGTCTCATTTAGTTTAACCAGGGCCATTTATGCAACCATTGAACTGGGAGTATCTATGGATCCTACAGAGGTCAAGAGTGGGTACACAACTGTAGAAACACAACCTTACTCTGAATCTATCAGTAGAGTCCCTGACTCCTCTTCCATCAAGGCCTGGCTGTTAATGATTCCCTTTTAGTGGAGACTCAATGCAGACATCTGTAGTTGCTGAGGATTCATGATTACAATGACTGTGTCTCGCCCAGAAAATAGTACTTCTCAGCCCTTCTCTCTTTCTGCACTTCCATAATTACTGCTCTCTGAGCTTGGGAGGGATGGTATACATGCCTTCTCTAGGGATGAGTAGTTCAAAAACACTCATTCTCAGCACTGTAACAAAGGATTTTTAAGATCCTGTTCTAGCAAAAAGAGGGATAACAGTAGGGGCATTCCAGGAGGCAAGCCCACACTGGGAAGATGACAACTTTTCTTACCTTTGTTTGGCTTGTTTTGGTTTTTCGAGACAGGGCTTCTCTGTGTAGCCGACTGTCCTGGAACTCACTCTGCATGTAGACCAGGCTGGCCTTGAACTCACAGAGATTCCCCCACCCCTGCCTTCAGAGTGCTGGGATCAAAGTTGTGTGCCACAATCAAGGGCTTTGTGGGTTTTTCTTTTCTTATCTTTTAAATTACAAAAGGCTAAAGTTTTTGTTATTGATGTTACTTTGTGCTGAGATTTAGCTTTGTAAAAGGAGATCTCTTCTTTCCTCACTGAAAGGTGGGACTTCACAGATGTTACTATTTTAAGGATGTAAACAACTGTCAATTTACCTATCTTAACCTCTCAGACACAGCCAGCTAGGAGGGGTGTGTAAACATCATATATGTTATATGTCACTACACACCATCAAGACTTGAGAAGTCCTAAGAATGGTAAACCTGTTTTGTATTCATTGCTTATAAAAAACAAAATCAAACTCCTCAGGTCTGATCAAATGAAGTTACTAAAGAGAACAGCTAACATAAAGAACCCTGCTTAAATTATATAATGCCATTTCTTTTTTTTTTTTTTTAAAGATTTATTTATTAATTTCATGTATGTGGGTATGCTTTTGCATCAGATCCCCCATTACAGATGGTTGTGAGCCACCATGTGGTTGCTGGGAATTGAACTCATGACCTCTGGAAGAGCAGTCAGTGCTCTTAACTGCTGAGCCATCTCTCCAGCCCATATAATGCCATTTCATGACGCCACCTTGATCCATCTGTAACTCACTGTCCTCCCTCCAACATGCTCTGTTTTAACCAAAGAAACGCTTTCTTCTTTCCGTATGTAAATCACTTACTAATAGTGGTAATACAGTTGCCCGATCTTGGAAGCGATTTCCCCTATTTGCCACCGCTTCAAGCCATACCGATTATCCAAGACTTGTCTGTTTACATAGGAGACAAAAAATAAAAATAACAAAATATAAATTTCAAAAAGAACCAAATCTATAAATTTAATAATAAAATATCATCTCATTAGCAAAGATCATGGATTATAAGATTTCATTATAACCATTCAACTACATTAAAAAATGTTTCTCTTGACTGATTTGTGTCATGCCATGTATATAATCTGTGTATATGAGTGTGCATGAGCATGTGATTATGTGAGTGCACGTATGTATGCCACAGCTCAAGTATGGCAGTCAGACGATAGCCCTGAGCGTCAGTTATTGCTTCTCACATTCTTGGTCATTACCGTGCATGCAGGTTAGCCAGGGATTCTTCTGTCTTTGCTTTCATTCTCATTACAGGATTAGATGGGATTACAGTCTCACACTTGAGTGACAAGTGAGATAACCACGCCTCTTGATCCCATTTCTACCTCCTAAGCACTAGAATTATAAATGTGTATGTACCACCACACCCAGCTAAAAGAATTATTTATTGAATGCCTACGGAAAATGGACGTGGTGGCCCATGACTTTAATCCTAGCATTTGGGAAGCAGAAGCAGTTGGATCTCTCTGTTAGTTCAAGGCCAGCCTGGTCTATAGAGTGAGTTCCAGAATAGCCATGGCTACACAGGGGAACCCTTTGTCGAAAAACCAAAAACCAAAAAAACCCCTGATGTAACACTTTCTCTCCAAACGGCCTGGGCAATTAACTACACTCATTTCAGCATGAAACCACAGGTCATATTCCCATGTGAAAGAGGGAGGAGTCCATTCCACATAAAACATTCATCAAAAATCAGAGAAGGGTACATTATAAATCTTAAACAGAAAACAAACAAACCCAAAACCCACCAAAACCTTGTTTTATTTGGATCATGAAAATATAATATTTTACACTTGATCTTAGCCAAAAGGTCAAGAAGCACTAAACAGGTTATTTTAAAAGCAATCAGACTAAGCTAACAAGATGACTAAATCTCTAGAACCTACATGGTGGAAGCAAGATCTGACTCAGCCAGAAACCTTGTGACCTAAACACACACACACAACCAAACTGAAGCTATTTTGAATAAAACTATTTTGAATAGAGGTCAAATGAAGTTTAAGTTCCCAAGACCTCCCTGATTAACTGACATCCCGCTTGGCAGAGACATATATGTGGATAACTGACATCCTGGTTGGGAAGTTGAGTGGCTAGGCAACTGAATAACCCGACCAATGGGAACAGAATAGTGTGCCACAGAGACAGGTTTCTAAGGGAGTCAGTCCCCTATCCCTAAATCCTGATTGGTAGGAAACTATAACTGTTACTTGGTACAGATGTTTGTGGTTTTCAAGATTAAAAGTTGTGTAACATTCCATCCCTGGGTGTGGGTGTGTTGCTGTTGAGCTCTCAAGTCTGTTCTGGGCCCTGATCAATCAGTAGCAGCTCGAGTACAACAAACTTTTGTCATCTACATTGACCTGGTGTGTGCGTTGTACTGGAGCTAAGCAGACCTCATAACAACACCCCGCAAAACTCACCACACACACACGCGCACGCACGCACGCACCCCATACTAATATGTAAACAAAAAATAAAGAACAAGACAAAACAGTAAATTTGTTCACAGTCAGAACTATAGATAGCATACAATTATACAATGCCTCCTTACTGCCCTTTAGCTATGAAACTCTTTACCGATGCTGTTGCTGGAATTTCCAGAGTTTGGTGTAAACATCAAAAGTTCTTCCGAAGTAGGACTGCCACTGCTTCTGTCCATACTGAGGCAAATCTCTGAAAAGTGAAGTGGGCACTGGCTTAAACATTTCAGAAATTATACCTAGTGATGATAGTTATGATATAAATCATATTAATTAAAGTACTTACCCTCACGATTTCTCTGCTAAACAAAGTTCTAATTTTTGAAGGAAAAATAATTCTAGAGACCAGAACGCATTTTCCCAGTCTCACACTGAACTACAGTTCAGCTTAGCGTCCCCTACATGTCTCTCCCACAAAGACAAATCATTTCTTCACTGGCAGGTGATATACTCAGCTAGGTACTGCTAATTTCCACTACATTTACCTACAGCAGCCTGGAAACCCTGCTTTAGGGAATACAGCTATCACTAGAAGTGGGTGTGTGGTTATGCTATTCTATCCCTTTCTTAGACGAGAAATACACACTCTGTTTCCTTAAGCCTGATGACCTGTGATATCTCCCTTAGACAAATGAATACTCCCTACTTACTGTATGAAGGTTGGGCCTAACCATGTTAACTTGTTTAAGGCAATGCATATAATTTTAAATTATTCCATCTTCCCTTTACCATCTGATCTAAAACTGACTATAACCTATAACACAGAGAAGATATACTAAATGGATTCAGAAGGCTGCAGACAGCTTACAGGTAACTCGGGAGTTAGAAATAAATCTCCATTTTTAGTAAAGCATGAAAATTTGGAATTATTTGTTATAGCAGCAATATGTAAGAAAAGCTGGTTAACAACCAGTGCTGAGTGCAGGTTATTGTCACGAAGACCCTTGTATTGGCCTGAGGAGCAAGTAACTATTACAATGGACTAGAAAAATGAGGCCACTGGTGGGACGATAAAACTGCCTGCAGTGATCTGGAATGCAGGCAGTGTGACAAACTTGGGGGTTTACACAAAGAAGGCAAAAATGTTATTTGCCAGCCCTGGGTTGTATCAGTTGGTTATACTTTAACAAAATGCTGTAAGAAAAGGGTAAATTCTGCTAATAAATAAATAGATAATCTATAAGCAGTTGAAATAGAGAAAATCTACAAATTCAAGGAATTTCAGGACTTAAAGACTCAATTTCAGACACTTAGCTATAAAAAAGCACAATTGAGTCAGGCACGGTGTTACATGTCTGTTATTCCAGCATGCAAAAGATCTAAACAGGGGACCCTGAGTTTGAGGCCATTCTGAGCTACACATAGGAAGATCTTGTTTACGTAATAAACATCCTTCCCTAACACACACACAATGAAAAACACATCCATAGATGTTTCTGAAGACTCATCCTCATTAACAAAAGGTATAAGATGAAATAAACAAAACAAACCCAACCAAACAACCTCATCGCGTCACCATGTAATGTTTTTTTTAAAATTATTGTTTTCTTGTAATACTTGTTTTGTTGCATAAGTAAAGACGTTGAGGGCTGGCGAGCCACCTCAGCGGTTAAAGTGCTAGCTGCTGAAGCCTGAGAACCTGTACAAAGATGGAAGAAGAGAACAGACTCCACGAGGCTGCTTTCTGACCTCCACATGAGCTCCACAGCATGCGCACACACGTCACAGACGTACAGGATGATGATGATAAAAGTTACACTTCTACTTTCTTTGTTGTGTAAAACAGTGTTTTAAAGATGAGTGTTTTGTGCCCAATCTTGGGGTTATTAGAATAAAATAACTGAAATAAAAGTGACTGATTTTCTAATATCACTAAGAAAATCGCTAAATAAGATTTGTCAGTAAATGACAGTACACAAACATTTCTCACATTGAGATTAATGACAAATGTTAGTTATATATTTTCTAATATTAATTTCTTCAAAAGAATTCAGAGCATTTATCATTCCAGTCTAAAGAATCAGCCACTCTGCAGCTGGCAAGATGGATTAGCAGGTAAAGGAGCCTGTTGCCAAGGCTGATGACCTGTGTTTGATCTGCAAGATCCACATGGTAGAAGAAGAGAACCAACTCCCAAGAGTTGTCCTTTGACCTTCTCATAAATGACATGGCTTGTGGGCAGTACCCCTTCCCCCATAAACAGAAAAAAAAAAAAAAAAAAAAAAGGTTTCAACTATAAAACTGTTTCTTTTGCAAAAACAAGGTTAATTTTTTTCTCTATCACCTTTTCCCTAGTGACATATATCCTAGAGCTAACATTTAAATCACTATAAATGCTTAGAACCTATAATTAAATAATGTATTTGATAGTGAGCTTTAGACAAATTATTTTACTATTCAGAGCTTGACTCTAAATGCATCATCTGATTATTATTGCTGTTAACAGAGATAGGAAATTAATGACTCATGGAATCAAGTTAAATGTGGCTCTGTGAATTACCCCATAAGTTAAATGACCTTGTATTTAAGTTTGCAAAGGCACTGATGCTGTAAGCTAGTTGCTCATTCTTTTTCTGATGTTTTAGAGGAATGTACTGGTGTGACACCAACGTCTCTTTAAACCCTCAGTGCTGTTAGCAGGTATCTATCAGGAGGAGGCTGGGAAGAAACAGACTAAATGACTAACTTAAACCTTGTAGGTATAGTCAGTGTGAAGCTAAGTTGTCAAAACTCTGGAAGTTTCAAGTTTCTATATGTGGTGGTTTGAATATGCTTGGCCTAGGAGTGGCACTATTAGGAGCTGTGGCCTTGTTGGAGGGAGTGTGTCACTGTGGGAGTGGACAATGAGACCCTCTTCCTAACCATGTGGAAGACAGTCTTCTAGCAGCCTTCAGATGAAGATATAGAACTCTCAGCTCCTCCTGCACCATGCCTGCCTGGACACTGCCATGCTCCCACCTTGATGATTAACTTGATGATGAACTTTTGAATCTGTAAGCCAGCCCTAATTAAATGTTGTCCTTATAAGAACTGCCTCAGTCAAGGTGTCTGGTCACAGCAATGGAAACCTAACTAAGACACTATAAATCTACCTTCTTTACTTATTTGAATGAGCTATGATCACTAATGCCTACTCTTCAGCCCTTCTCATACCAATCTTGTGTGGTATGACACTGTTCCTTAATTCCTGACCACTTACAACTCTTCTGTTTTTACAGTGTCTTTCACTGGCTTCTCAATTACCTTAAATGCTTAGTCAGTCAGTCAGTCTGTTAGTCTGTCTCTTGTGCGCGTGCGTGTGTGCGTGCGTGCGTGTGTGTTTGTGTGTGTGTGTGTTTGTGAAGTGTGAAGTTGCTTGGCAATTGTGTGTGTGTGAAGTTGCGGCCAGGTGATGGTGGTGCATGCCTTTAATTCCAGCACTTGTGAGGCAGAGGCCAGTAGATCTCTGAGTTCAAGGTCAGCTTGGTTTCCAAAGGGAGTTTCAGGGCAGCCAGGGCCACACAGAGAAACCTTGTCTCGAAAAACAAAACAAAGCAAAACAAAACAAAACAGAAGCCCATGCTCTGTACTCAGCTGGACACTTTAAGCTCTAAGAAGATCTGTCTTATCTGACCTTTGAGAGTTAAAAATAACTGATGAGAAAAGACCAATCTGCTCTATTGTTTAGTATGATGTTTAAATTGCTAGATTTTGCAGAAGCTTTGAATTTACTCAGAATCTTCCCAAAATGGAATGGATAACAAGAGAACAATTTTTTTTCTTTTTTTTAAAAAAAAAAAACCCACAGAAAACATTTTTCATCAATACTAACTTTGTGTCCCAAAATGGTAGATTTGTGTCCTGAGATCTGAGTATACAGAAAAAACTCAGGGTTCTCACATAAAGAGAACACAGTCCTCAGAGGAAATCAAACCTGCCTACATCCCAAGCTTGAACTTGCAGCCTCTAGAATCAGGAGATAATACATATCCACTGTGTAAGCATCCAGCCTACGGTACTTTGTTCTGGCAGCCCTCAAAAAAGAATATAACAAATGAAAAACAAAACAAAAAAACCCCTGACAATTTCCAAAACACAGGTGATTGGTGCAAACTGCCAAGAACCAAATGCCTTGTATGCTGTCAGTATCTATAGAGGAATGTGAGAAACCAAAAGGAGACCATCAAAGACGTGGACCTAAAACAGCCAATACCAATTAACCAGAGAGCAGCGGGGGCCACTGTGAGAACAGCAGTCTAAACTGGGTACAGTTTGGCCTGAGCCATAAGCCACAATGCCACAACAGAAGGCGTCCTAGAAATGAGAATTTCTAGTCTAATGTGAATTGAGATGCAAGCCAGTGTAAAAGTCACTGCACCCAAGGACTTGATCTGAAAAGGGATAAAAACATCCTGGCTAGCCCTACACAGATAATATGCTAAAACACAACTATTGACACACTGAATCAAATAACACATTTATTAATCTTTCTTTTTACTTTAAAAAAGATAGTTGGAATATACAATTCACTTGAAGCTCACATTTTCTTTATTAGCTCATTATTATTATTATTATTATTATTATTATTATTATTATTATTATTATTACTATTTTCTGATCTTATTGTGTGGTCCTAGCTAGCCTGGAATTTGTGGTGATCTTCCTTGACTATGCCTCCTGGGTGCTGAGATTACATCTTCGTCCATGCCCAGCTCACATTAAATTTCTCTCAGCACCGGGCTAGAGAGATGGCTCAGTGGTTAAGAGCACTGACTGCTCTTCCAGAGGTCCTGAGTTCAAATCCCAGCAACCACACGGTGGCTCACAACCATCTGTAGTGGGATCTGATGCCCTCTTCTGGTGTGTCTGAAGAGAGCGCCAGTGTACTCATACATAAAATAAAATCTTGTGGGGCAGTGGTGGCGCACGCCTTTAATCCCAGCATTTGGGAAGCAGAGGCAGGTGGATTTCTGAGTTCGAGGCCAGCCTGGTCTACAGAGTGAGTTCCAGGCCAGCCAGGGCTACACAGAGAAACCCTGTCTCAAAAAGAAAAAAGGAAAAGAAAGGAGGGAAGGAAAGAAGAGGATAGAGAAAAGGGAGAGGGAACGGAAAACTGGAACAAACATTTCTCCATTCTCTCTCTCTCCTCACAAGGGCATCACAACACAAGTCTATAGTCTATAGTGAAGGTAGTACAGATAATTCGTCCCTTTGTAAGCACGCGGAGTCCAGTTATTAATTGCTGTAACTATGTTCACTTTGGTAGATAGCCACAGCCCCATCCTATTCCGAAGCTTGTTGCAGCTTTGTGTGTTTACTCCTCTAGAGTGATATAGCCAGGGATGCAGAGGTCTCCGCTTTTCCAAGATGCCACTATCACTTGGAGACACAGGTGCTTCTCAAATCTACATCTAAAACTGCTGCCTGGAATTATTCCACCAAGTATTACATTTTACTTTCAGTTTTAGTTGCCATGGTAACCGGAACCTGGCAAGCACTTGAGGTTTTTATCATTTTCTGAATGTATTCAAATCTTTTTAAAAACATTATTCTCACTTCATGACTACAGTAACTACACATTAGCACTATCATAAGCAAATCACCACTCACTTTACCAATTTCTTACTTTCTGGAATGTTTTCTTACAAAGAATGGAAGAAGAGCTAATTACTACACATATATTCCAAACAGGAAATTTCTATCCAGAAAAACATTCTGTTAAGATAATTAGACCTGGAGAAACAAAAGGCTCTGACAACTCCAATGAACATCCCAATATATGATGGAAAGACAGAACTCCTTAAGACTTAACCATACAGACCTCAAATAAAATGAAAAACCTTGAAGGTTTTCACGCACTGACAGGTACTCTGCTTCTAAGGGATTAAAAACTCCCATAACAGAGTACCAGGGAGTTTCTGTATCTTTATTCTGATTTCAGGTCACATGAATATGTTTGTTTTGTTTTTAAAGAAAAACATATTTGGGTTGGAAAGATGGCTTAGCATTTAATAAGAGCATTAAGGTACTCCTGTAGAGGACCTGACCTCACTTCCTAGCGCCCATACTGGGTGTCTCATACCTGTCTGTAACTCCAGTTCTAGGGCAATCCTGTATTTCTGGTCTCCTAGGACGTCTGAACTTGCATTCACAAACCCACATATATATACGGAATTAAAAAAATAAAATATTAAAAAATCTTTAATGTGAATCTAAAACCACACTGCAGTTGGGATCATGGTTCAGGGGTACAGCAAATAACCACTCTGCATGGAGGACAGGGTTACAGTTCCAGCACTGTGCCATCCTCATCTCCCTCCCCTCAGAGAAACACGAAAAGCTCTCTTCACCAACTGAAGACAGAGAAAACACAACGAAACCCAGCAAAGAAGGGCAACACGAGTAGAAGGAACATCTGGGGGAGGCCAGTGGTAGGAGTCAACACCACTGCACCTAGATGCCACTTGCCTCTTCCTCTAGCTGGGTAGTGGATTTCATGTGCTCTGTAAGCATTGCGATTTTGTTTTCCATTTAAACCAACACAAATATAGAAGGAAGGAGACAGTCAAAAAACTTCCTAAAGACAGCAAGATGCCTCAGTGGATAAAAGTGCTTGCCACACAAACCTGGCAATTTGAGTTTGATCTCCAGAACCCACATAAAGCTTACATGGCAGCTCACAACCATCTGTCACTTAAGTTCCAGAGAATCTGATGCCCTCTTCTGGTGGTTCCATACATGCAAATGATGCATAGACAAACATGCAAAGTACCCGTACACATTAAAATAATGATGATAATAAAAAAAGACAGTTTCTCTGTACATATATGGAATAATAAGCAACCATTAAATAATAAAACCGTTCTCTTTTCTGTCAAAGAAAAGGCCTACAGTCACTTCTTTCTGTTTGTTCTTTGTCTTGTTTTTGAGGTAGGGTCTTACTTTAGCCCAGGCTGCCCTGGCCATTCTGTAGCTTTGACTTACTGTGATTCTCATACTTCAGCCTCCCTAGTACTGAAATTACAGGTGTGAGCTCACCCAGCAACAGTTATTTCTAATATATCTGTCTGTCTGTCTGTCTGTCTATCTATCCATCCATCCATCCCTATCTACACACACACACACACACACACACATGCACACATATGTGTGCATAAATTATTTATGTGTTATATACGAGTCTATGTATAATTTCAGAAACCTACCAAAAATCAGATAGGGCAGATACAGAACTAGAGAAAAGTTTAACTACTAACCTTAAGCCATTGAACAGTTGCTTGGATTTATCCAAAAGATAACAGAAATCTGTAACTGTTTTCCTCTCTCCCTGTGGGATGTCATCTTCAGCACCTCCAGAGGACATGGTTTCTTTAAGAGTAAATTCAGTCCTGTAAAAAAACATATACTCATTTACTCAGCTGATGAACAGAGGGTGGAGGCAGATTTTAGTTACAGTATCTGATGGCATTTTTTTCTCCAAGGCAAATATAGAATTCTTTTGATTACTCAAATAATCAAAATGTGTAAGACAGAGTTGGAAAATAAATGATCTCACACTGATAGTGGTAAGAATTGGCGGAAACATATCCAAAACCATTTTTAACATTCTTTCATCTAATAACTATAATTTGAATTCCTATTCTCTTGCAGGCATATGGTCTGATTAACAATCTGAAATACTGACCCTTTTGCCTATTTGTCTATTTTGATTCTGTAAATTCAGCCTAGAAAATCCTTCACATTTTCTCCATATTTTATTATTATAACAATTAAAACCTAAAAACAATCTAATGAGTCCAAAGAGTAAGCCAGAGAAGTGTTTCACAGAATACACATCCCTGCATTTACCCTATGGCTGACTTGCATTTCCATTAGGGTACAGATAGGGACCGAGGTAATATCCCAGCAGTAAAGTGTCTGCCACACTTTTGTGCCACAAAAGCACGTGGACTCGAGCATGATCCTAGTACCCACACAAGAAAGCTGGGTATGGTGGCACAAACTTATAATCCTAGAAATGAGGAGTAAGAGGCAGGCAGATGCCTAGGGATGGCTGGCCAGCCAGTCTAGTCTAGCTGAGTTAGCTAGCTCTAAGTTCCAGTGAGTGACCCCATTTAAAAAATCAAGGTGGACAGCAACTGACAAATGACACTCATCATACACTATGTTCCAGCACACACACACACACACACAAACACACACACACACATACACAAAAAGTGTACTCATTACTTTACCTCTTTTACACGTAAAAGACGTAAAGTAATGAGTATAAAAAAGACAAAACAAATTTCTCACACATAGAGGCATAATAAAACTAGAGAGTGGGGGCCTGCATACTGGGAGCTTTCCCCAGAGATCTCTGGCCGGGCCAAGTGCAAGGGTTCAGGCAAAGGGGAGGGCGCGAGCAGGGACAGGAGTCTCCTCCACCTTGGTCTCCACAGTTGCCGCCTCGGTTGCTCCAAGACGCTGCACCCTGTACCCAATGCCTTGAGCTGAGTTGGGCCTGGGCTGGGCCCACGAGAGGACGACTGGCTGGCGAGGAGTGCAGGAAGCTTCTGGTGGCGTTTCGGGAGAGCAGACCTCTTCCCAAGCAGCAGTGTTACAGCTCTTATGATAGAAGCTCTCAGAGTACGGAGTAGTTCTCACACCTTTATTCCTTCTGGATGGGATCCCTCTATACAGTTTGGGGTGGGTCAGGGATCTAACAACAGGTACTTCCCATGGCTTGGTCTGAGAGCACCTTATCTGCATGTGGGAGGGCTTGGTGTTGCACCTACGTGACAGACCTCTCTACAGGGGGCAGTGGAGGTTGTAGCTGTTTGACAGAAGCCAATGGCCTCCCGGGAGCTTTGGCAAAACATTTTCTGGTCCCTTGTAGGGTAAACCCTACTGGGTCTCCCATGGCTTAGCCTGTGCTCGACCAGAAGGCCAGGCTGTCTGTCACAGTTTACCCTCCCCCGAGAGAGAGAGAGAGAGAGAGAGAGAGAGAGAGAGAGAGAGAGAGACAGACACACACACACAGAGACAGAGAGCTGTTGAAGTAAAACTTAAGAAGCAGAGAAATGGCTTCTCTTTCCTAGACACTTTAGTCTACAGCCACCAGGTACACATCCAGGCTTACATGCATGTGCAATGTAAAAAGGGGCAGCTTGTAGGGGATGCTAGAGCAGAGTGTCCATGTGAGGGAGGGGGAAAGCCTGAGCTCCTTGGAGAACTGCAACTGGCTATTTAAAGCAATGAGGCCCAGAGAGTACATGATAATCTGGAAAATCTTATGCCAAAATGCTCAAAAAACTGTAAACACACCTAGAGGACAGCTATGCAGCCTGAGGGAAAAATTCTATTGGCAAAATGGGATAATTGCAGCTTCAAAACCAGGATAACAACAGATTCTAATGCAAACGAAATAGGAAGCTGTTGCTGGGCCTGGCAGTACATGTCATTGGTTACAGCCCTTGGGAGACAGGCAAAGGTGGATCTTTGCAATTGAGGCCAACCTGGTTTACAGAGTGAGTACCAGGTCAGCCAGGACTGCATAGGGAAACCTTGTTTCGAAAACCCACAGAAAAGAAAGAAATGGGAAGCTGTGAAGCAACACTTAAGATTATATGGAAGCCTCATAGCGGGTTGGCTTCATCATAAAACACACATTAATTTCAAAGGGAAAAGTAACCCCATAGTTGTGAAATCTGGAAAGAAATTTAATGATGAAATCTATGAAACAGGGCACAATACTAAAAACTGCTATATGAGAGGAGGGTGGATCTCTATGAGTTTGAAGCCAGCTTAGTCTATACAGTGAGTTCCAGACCAGTCAGGGTCTGTTTATAGTGATAATTTTGATATTTTGGTTAAAAAAACAACAACAAACAAGCAAACAAAAAAACCCCCACAGATATAAGAATATTTTTTCATTTTAATCCCAAGTGTAGGGATATGGGGCTGCTTTGAACTAATGGAAGCAGCTGACTATGATTTGCCTCATGCTCTAGCAGAGGTGTGACTTTGCCAGCTGCAGATAGTTTCTGGTATTGTGTGACATTTGGAATTCTGGGGACTTTTAAAAGGATATATAAATGCTAGGGCCGGAGAAGTGGAGAGGCTTGTTGGTTAAGGTATGTTAAGAAGTCATGCACAAAGAAGGAACAAGAAGAAGAACTTAGATATTGTGATGTCGAAGATCAAATTTGCCCCAAGAAAATCAATGCTCCTAATCAGCAGGAAGTAGTTTAACGATGTCACCCATTTTCCTACCCCTGACTTTATTCAGGGGTCTCTTTCCTTTCCCTCTATCCCTTTCCCCTCTTACCTAGTGTTAGGGACTTGAACGGATGGGAGAAAAGGAGGAGCGGGGGTGGAAGAAAGAAGAACCCACAAAGCAGCAAAGACCAGCTACACCTACCTCAAAAGAAAAATAAAAAAAAAAAACAAACTACATAAATAATTCATGGACAAAAACAAAAACAGGAGGGGAAGGAAAGAAATAAGGATAAAATTTACAGTAGTTTGAACTGACTGTCTGTTTAGCTAGTTTGGGAATTTTTTGAACAGTATCTTAATTCAAGGCTCAGGCAGGTCTCAAACTCATTATCCTCCTGTCTCTCTCAGCCACACAAAGACTGGGATGACAGGCATGCAGCATCACACCCAGCCTGCGCTGACCAATAATGAAAAGTACAGTTTTTGATGTAGACAAACTGATGCTTAGGGAGAGATGGTCCACCTTGAAAACATATTACTAATTACACTAATTACACTAGAGAACAGCAAAGAGCCAAAGAAAGGACTGGGAAATAGAGTAAGAATAAACCAAACACAAAACTTACAAGAGTTTTAATGAAATTCTGATAAAAATGAGCCAGGAAAAAGTAAAATAAAAAATGAAGACTGGGGATGTAGCTCAGTTACTCATGAAAAACTAGAGTCAGCAAGATGGTTGGCTCATCAGATAAAGTCACTTGCCCCTAAGCATGATGATCTAGTTCCATTGACAGAACACACATAGTAGAGAGAATCTACTCCCACAAATTGTCCTTAGACTGCTACATATGCCCTAAATGCTGTTATTAAAAGTTTTAAAACTTTTATTGATTTTTTTGTGAATTTTATATCTTGCACCCCAATCCCACTCATCTCCTCATCCCCTTATATCTGCCTTCCACCCTTGCAACCTCCCCCTACTGAAATAAAACAAAAATAAAATAATTAAAAACAAAACAAACAAACAAACAAAACCCAAAAACCAAAAAACCCAACCAACCAAAAAAGTCAACTCGCTATGGAAGCTTCAGTGTGTCACAAAGTACCCTTTTGCCCAAACAGCTTTACTTGTAAATATTCATTGCAGTAAAACCTTGGTTTGGTTCCAGGCCTCTGGCTTTTGATACATTATCAGTACTGGATCCTTATAAGGGCTCATTTCAGATATCCTGTTGTTGCTGTGTCATGGAGATCCTGTAGCTTTGGATCTGCAGGACCAGCCCCTTCATGTTCCAGCAGTTCTTAGATTGGTTGGTATGGGGATGGACAATTCAGCCCTGAATCTGCGCTTGGGTGGATGCTGAATTGGCCAGTCCACCAGCTCTCCTACATTGCCCATGTGAGGGGCAGGGCCAGCTCTACTGTGCTGCCCAGGCAAAGTGCGGCCTGCTTTCCTGAGTGCTGCAGTGGGCAAAGGGTGGAGCCAGCTCTTCCACTCTCGAGCCCTAAGGGCCAGCTCACTGGCACTCAGGGGTGAGTGGGTTATTAATTTTTGAAATTAAAATATGATTACATCATTTCTCCTCTCCCCTTTTCTCCCTCCAGTCTGCCTAAAAAGAAAAAAAGGTAGGGCATGGCAGCATTTGTCTGGAGCTCAGCGTTATGGGGGTATGCAGGGACTGGCAAGTCAGTCTAGGAGAAATAGTAAAACTCCAGATTCAATGAAACCTGTCTCAAAAAGTAAGCTAGAGAGGGCTGGACAAATAGCTCAGTGACTAAAAGTATGTACAGTTTTTGCAGAGGACCTGAGTTTAGTTCTATGTACCTATGTTGGGGTGACTCACAACCTCCTGAAATGCCAGCTCCAGAGAGAGTTTCTACCACTGGTCTCTGATGGCTTACACGCACATATCTCCTGCCCAACACAAGCACCTACATATAATTTAAAAATAAAGTAAATCTTTTTGTTTTAAGACAGGGTCTTTCTATGTAGCTCTGGGTGTCCCGAAACTTACTATGTAGAGCAGGCTGGCCTTGAACTCACAGAGATTCACCTGCCTCTGATTCATGAGTGTTGGGATTAAAGATATGTGCCATTACACAGAGCTAAACTAAGGAGTTAATTATTTATCTATTTAATTTTTTAAAAAGTAAGGTAGAGAGCAAAAAAGGAAAAATACCCAAGAATGGGCACAGTGGGAGTAGGCATGCATGCACGTACACATACATTCACCAAAACCCACCCCACAACATGGCAATAAAGGACTACGACAATTAATTTGAGTATTTATGTGAAACAAACACTGAGAAAAATACTTTTTATTAAACTTAGTACAAAAAGAGCTAGCAAAATTTCATAGCCCTGTTAAAGGATTTGACAGACTAATTAAAATCTTGTCCATGATGAAACCTCAAGACCCAGATGACTTCATCACCAAAAAGGGAAACAAACAATCAATCAATCAAACAAACAAAAAACCAGCTGTCATGGAGAAACACTAACCTCACAGAATATGGAAGAAGGACTATCCCCTCAACTTATTTCATGATGTCATAACTTCGATAGTGAAATCAAATGAGGACATTATGAGAGAAGAACAGTACAAGCCTTTCTTAGATGAATACATTAACCCAGTGTTACAAATCCAATTCAGAAACACATGAAAAGGACATAACAAAACTGGGTTTATGTTAGGGATGTAAAGATCTATTATTTGAAAACCAATCACTATAATCACTTATCACAAAACTAGAACGAAGGAGAAATATCTTATGTTGGCAGCTCAACAGACACACAGCATGAATGAGGTAAATTTAAAATCAACTCACAGAAAAAGGAAAACCCTGGGAAATTAGGGACAGAGTAGGGGATTTCTTACAATTATAAAGAGTGTCCTAAAGGACAGGGGTGCGGCTTAAGCATTAGCATTGTCGTCTAGCATGCATGAAGCCTGGGGTTCATTCTTAGTACTATGGAAACTAAGCAAGATGAGGTTTGCCTGGAATTCAAGATCATCCATAGTATGTTTGAGATCAGCTTAAACACATAAGGTCCTGTCTCAGAGAAAATTAAGCAAAACACTCATAAAGGACTAATTAAAATACTACAGAAAATCCATACTTTCCAGTAAAATGCTATTATCGCTGCCAGGAGATTGTGGATGTTGTTACCACAAACATCCCTGATACAATTTTATTTTTGTTTTCTGAGTCAGTACCTCATTATGTGATCTCTTGCCACAGTCTCTTTACTGATGGGATCCAGCTGTGCACCACTATGACTATAAAGAAGTTCTTGCCAGGTGTTGGTGGTGCATGCCTTTAATGCCAGCACTCTGGAGGCACAGGCAGGCAGATCACTGAGTTTGAGGCCAGCCTGGTCTATAAAGAGAGTTCCAGGACAGCCAGGGCTTCACAGAGAAACCCTATCTTGAAAAACCCAAAACCACCTCCCCCTAAAAAACCCAAAAAACAAAAAACAAAAGAAAAAACAAAAAAACCCAAAGTTCTTAAACTGTTGAGGTCTGTTCCCCACCGCTCCCTAGCATAGCTGTAGGCACTTTGTTTTATGCCTGTCAGCTATTTCATATTGTTGTTGTAATTTGCCTGCCAGTCATTGACACACACAAAAAACTTGACTCATAGCAAGATCATGCTGATCACATATCCTGTTATGTTCTGAAGTTTGTTAATCTTAAGAAATTCCACAAAGCTTTACATAGGATCCATCAAATTAAAGGTCAATATGGACTGTTATATCTAAAATGGCTTGAGATGACTACCTGCTAACACTTCCTACACCTGTGTACAAGCTCATTGTAGTCTTTATGTTTTCCTTTATAAGCTGGCAATGAGAAATGTTCATTGAAGTGGCTCAGCCTCCGAATTCTGATACGGAAGACCCTGATAATTAATTTTAGGATGTGAGTTCAAAAAAACCATCCCTGTCTGACTGAGATGGGTATTCGTGTGGTTTGTGGGGTGACTGTTGGACCCCAACAGAATAGACATCACTAAGAAGGTGGAGAGGCCCAGCATGTAGGAGGTAGAGCCAGATTTCTGAGTTCCAGGCCAGCCACAGCTACATAATAGGTACCTTGTCTCAAACAAGCAATAAAGAGAAAAGGCAAGCCATGAAGAAAATGAAGATTTTGTAATATGTGTATTTGACAAAGAACACTTAAGTAAAATAAGTGAAAACCCTGTAAAATTAGTAAGATTTTATAAAAGAACCAAAAAAAAAATTTTTTTCCCCCACAAAGATCTCTTAGGGAGAGATGTTGGCAACACTATACTGTACTTTTTAATTTTTATTCAAGGACATGTGTGCATATGTGGATAGCTGAGTGTTGTGCCATGTGTGTGCAGTGCCTGTGGGGGTGTCAGACTCCTGGAACTAGAGTTATGGGTGGTTCTGAGTGCTAGGAACTAATCAGAAACTCTGGAGGAGCTAGTGCTCCTTACTGCTGAGTTACCTCTATGGCCCCAACAGTGTATCTCTTGAGCTGGCATTCATTAATACTGCCAAATTTTGTTAAGTTATAGAGTTACTATTTGTCTATTTTTTTGACTAGTGTTTTTGTTGTTGTCTTTTGAGACAGCAGTTCACTAGTATCTCTGGCTGTCCGATAACTCCCTCTGTAGACTAGGATGGCCTCTAACTTAGAGATCTGCCTGCCTCTATCTCCTGTGTGCTGGGATTAAAGGTGTGTGCCACCACGGCAGCCCCTCCCCTCCTTTCAGTCTTTTATTTCTTTAAATTATATTTTAAAAAAATGGGCAGAGGCAGATCTCTGAGTTTGAGACAACCTGGTTTACAGAGCAAGTTCTAAGACAGGGCTACACAGAGAAAACCTGTTTCAAAAACAAACAAACAAAAACAAAAATAATAAAAAAAATGATGTTGAGAAAATACCTAAGAAAATGGATAAAGCAAGTTCCTTAGTTAGTATGGGAAGTGTGTGGGTACCCATATCACATGAGTGGGTACCCATATCACATGTGTGGGTACCCATATCACATGTGTGGGTACCCATATCACATGTGTGGGTACCCATATCACATGAGTGGGTACCCATATCACATGTGTGGGTACCCATATCACATGTGTGGGTACCCATATCACATGTGTGGGTACCCATATCACATGTGTGGGTACCCATATCACATGTGTGGAGGGAATGCAGACAGCCCAACCGGCACGAACTGATATGGGCTTATCTCCCAAAAAGATATGTTCAAGTCCTAATCTCTGGTCCTTATGAATGTCTGTAAGTAAGACTTTTAGATACACAGATGTAAATGCAAAGAAGAAATATTGTAGTACAGTGAGCTCTTCATCCAATGTGACTGCTGTCCTCATAAGACAGCCACACAGAGACGAGATGGGGAAGACAGCCATGTGAACAGAGGCATAGACTGGAATTATGCAACTGCTCATCAAGGAATGCCAAGGACACTAGCACCTGCCAGAATTTAGGGGAGAGTCACGAACAGCTTCTCCCTGTGAGGTCTTTAGAGAACTCAATTCTGTAACACTTTCAATTTGGAATCTTGCTCAACTCTGAAAGCATAAATTTCTCTGGTTTTAACCGACTCAGCCTGTCTTTTCTCATCTTAGTTTTAATTTGTATTTCTCTGACAACTAATAATGCACACTGATTCTTTTTGTTACAGCAAGCCTAACAGAACACAGATACAGAGTCCGAACACGCACTGTGAGGAGGTAGAACAAGCAGAACTGCAGTGAGCAGGACAACTGTTCCAAGTCTCAGTCCACTACATACAGGAACACTGGTATTATTGACCTACACCATTTATACTTTCTTTTCACAAGAAGTCTTTCAATAAAGCAACAAGAAAACTGCTACTCTTAGGACTGGAGAACTTGCTCAGCAGTTAATAGTGCATATTATTTTCCAAAAGACCCATGTTTGATTCCTAGCACCTATGCTAGGTGGCTCACGATCATATGCAACTCCATCTGTAAGGAGATGCAACTTCTCAGCAGGCACCTGCATTCATGTGCACATAGCCCCACACAGAGACACATACACACATAAGTAAAATAAAATTTCTAAAATAGGAAAGAAAACTTGCTACTCTCGACTGAATTCTGAGTAAGGGGTTGGCAACATGAAAGTCTGAAAAGAATCTGGATAAAAATGATGTGTCTTGTAGAGGATGCCCAGGACACAGCAGGAGGAGCAGCAGTGGATGGCTTGGACTGGACAGAGAAGACTGAGTAGTTCCACCCAACACTTAGCAGTGATGTGATGGAGCAAAAAGAATTAGCTGCCACTTTCAGTCAATCACAAACAAGCAATTTCTTCCTGCCCTGCAACCTTAAAAGACTGTATAGAGACCAGGCAGGGAAGGAGGCTTGAAAGGCTACAGGACAGGTGTCACCACCATTGCCACACCGCAGTTAGAGATACTTCAAAACAAGGCTGTTCCCTTGATTAGACACAAAAGGAAACAGGCTGACAAAAATATGTAAGTGTACACTAAATGAAATATAAATACATTAAAAGTTTCATTTTGACAAAAAAGTAACATTTATGGAAATTATGTGCTTAAAAAGATCCTGTTTTCTTAGGAGCTACTTTTTGTTTTTTGCTTAAAGAAACATGAAAAAGGGGATTGTAATCATGTGTTTTACCAACTAAAAATGTGATAGCCAATTCTCCTTGATGAAGGCCATGCCCATGTTCTAGGTGCGTCTCCTTCTTGAGGTCCTTTCTGTTTAACTCTAGTGATTAAAATCATATGCAACATCTCTGAATAAGCTCTAATTCTGCTTTGAAAAAGAAATTTAATATTATTAATATGTATTTCATGAAACCAGTAGACAATACTGGATATAAAATTTGTCCTGTAAACTATCACAGATTCTAAAATAGTTATAAACTTGTCTCAGTTTGCTTACAAAATAGAACACAAATTGAAAAATATTACATACCAAAAAAACCCAAAGTCAAGTCTATATGTCTCTGGGAGTTGTGCTGATTCATTTGCCATGTAGAGTACGAAAGGAACAAAAAGCTGTGCTTGGTGCAGATGGTGTTCTTATTACATGGACAAATGGAGGATCTCCAGAAGCGGCTTCCTAACACTGTGAAGCATCTTCATGCACCAAGAAAAGCATAAAATTACCACAGAATATGTATAAAGCATTTTCTAAAAGAAGTGTACTTATGGTTTATTCCTGAATGCTATTAAAGTTAAACTAAGCTAGGCATGGTGCGCTCACACACCCATAAACACAGGGCTCATAGGAGAGAGAGGCAAGGAGAAGAGTTGAAGGCTATCCTCAGCTACATAATAAGTTTGGAGTGAGCCTAGGTTACATGAGACCCTGTCTCAAAAAACCCAGACCAAGGATTAGAGAGAAACTAAATCAAGAGAACACATTATTTTCCCTCCTGCGGTCTGGGATCAAAGGCACGCACTACCATGATTGACTTGGAAAAGAACAAATTTCACCTCAAAAAATTTTATTTTTAAAATCTCACAGAAAAAAAGAAATTAAGAAAAAGAAGAAAAAGATATTAGGTACAACAGTGATAAAAAGCCTGAAGGCCATTTTAAAATACTGTCCAGGAGAATTACACCATTTTGACTAATAAATGTAGAAAAAGAGATACCCTTACCCAACATACATAAATATGGAAAATCTCAGCCATATTTCAACTGAGACTCAGCACTCACTGTCATCTTGCTTACCTAAATTTATTTTTCTGATGCTGGCTAATTTACTTCACATTCTCAAGGTTAACACAAATGGTATAGCATGCTATCAGTACTCCCTCAAAAACGTGTGTATGGGTATTATGCTTGCAAGTATGTCTATGTACCATATGCATGCCTGGTGTCTGTGGAGGTCAGGAGGCGTCTGCTGCAGGGTATCCGATCACACTGTGAATCCCAACATTATGTTATGGTATGGCTCACCCTTAGCACATGTCTTTAATTCCAAACAATGAAAGTAAAGTTAGTTTGTAGAAGAAAACACCTATGTTTGAAAGTGATGTCTAATTGAGTAGCAGACGAAGTGATGAATCAGAGAAAGATTTGGCAGAATAGGATCTTCCCAGAAGAGAGAGGAAAGGGCAGCTACTTAAGAGAGCAGTGCAGACAGAGAAAAAGAAAAACGAGAGGAAGCAGTAGGAGACAGGTTGAAGACAGAACAAGCCAGAGAAGGAGGGGCCAGATTAGAAAAGATTGCTAAAGTTATTATGAGGCCAAGCAGAGCAATTCAGAGAAACAGAGAGAAACCAGATTGAGTCAGTAGCTTGCAGAGGTGTTTGAGGCAGAAGAGGTGAGTTGAACCAGCCAGCCAGAGTTCAGAAAGAACCAGAGAGAATAAGCTTATTCAGCAGTAAGCGTCAAAAGCTGAAAGCATTCTAGGCCTAGATAAGAAGCTTCCAAGACTAGGTCCAGCTTAACAGATGGAGGCAGAAAGCCTCGGAGACAGATGCATCAGGAGAATAAAAGTTACTTTTACAGGCATCTGAGACTCCTCCTGGGACTGCAACACGGCTGTGAGCCACCAGGTGGGTGCTGGAAACCTGAGCGGCCACAGCTTTTTGCTGCTGTTGTTTCTTAAGTTGTATTGATTTTTTGTGAATTTCACATCATGCCACCCCAATCCCATTCATCTCCCTGTCCCTTCCCCCAAAGAAACCAAACCCAAACCCAAACAACAAGAACAGTGAAAAAACCCACTCGTTATGGAAGCTGCGGTCTGTCACACATATACCCTTTAACCCAAACAGCTTTACTTGCAGATGTTCATTACAATGAGTCACCGGTCTGGTTCCTTTATGGAACAAGTCAAATGGCTGTGCACTCTGCAGACTGCAAGCTTCTCTTCTTCAAAATGCTCTGCTCATTTTCTTAACTCTCATACAATGCCCTCTCATTCCCTTGTTCCTGGGTAAATGATTACTATGTCTTTAAGTAGCAAAAGACTGAAATATTCCAAAATTCCAGCCTCAGAGTCATGACAGACCCTGTGTTCAAATTAAACACACAGTACAGCATGCTCCATACGATTATTCAAGATGAAAAACTGAGTCCTAGTTAGAGTCATCAAAAAGAATAAATGCATTTAGGAGGTATGCATGGGCTATTATTTATGAAATGAATGGGTCAGAAAACACAAAAAACACACAAATGAAAAAAAAGTATAAAAACCTTGGGGGCTGTGGATATGGCTCAGTTGGTAAAATGCTTGCTCTACAACATGAAGAGCCAAGTTCAATTCCTAACCCCTACTAAAAAGTCAGGTGTGGTGACACAACTATACACCCAGTGCTAGGGAAGCAAAGACAGGAGACTCCCAGGAGCTCACTGGAGAACTGGCCTAGATCAATCAGTGAGCTCCAAGAGCTACAGTTTTAGTGAGAAACCCTGCCTAAAAAAAGAGAGCAAGACACCAAACCTTGATTTCTGACCTCCACACACGAACATGTGCATTGGTGCGACATGAGCGTGAAAACACACACACACAGCACGCCAAAGGTCACTGCACACAAAATAAAGACATGAAGTTGTGGGGAATCACTCCACCACTACTGCATACACTGAGAGAAGGGTGTTGTGTACCTTACATCTGTTTGGAACTAATCAGGAAAAAAAAGCTAAAATACTGCGATCTACATGTGACAGATTTGCTTTTCTAAATTGCCAGGTTTCATCTGCAAAAAGCTGGAAATAAAACAGTTAAGAAAAGAAGGGAGCCAGGCCTTGGTGGCTCACGCCTTTAATCCCAGTACTGTGGGAGGCAGAGGCAGGCGGATCTCTTAGTTCGAGGCCAGCCTGGTCTATAGAGTGAGTTCCAGGACAGCCAGGGCTATACAGAGAAGCCCTGTCTCGAAAAACCAAAAAAGAAAAGAAGGAACAATTCCTCAAAAACAGAAAGGCAGGCTGCTGTAACAGTTACACCTCGCTCACCTTTCACATCCCACTGTAGGAGTATTTAACACTGTTTTTCACTAATCTATTAATTTAGTTCTGTGACTAATATGAACAATGCTGCTATGAACATTTGTGCATTAATTTTTCTAGATGTGTGTTCACTTCTCTTGGATATATACTCCTTAGATGTGCTAGGTTACCTGATAACTCTTTAACTTATAATTACCTGACCGTTTTCCAAAGTGAATGCATTTCATATATGCCACAATCTGGGATTCACCTCTTCCCCCTCCTCATCTGAACCTGTAAATACCTTTGTGGTTCTCGACATCCTGGTAGGCATGAAGTACAAACACCTTGTGATTTAATATGCCTGTCTCTGACAGCAACACTGAGCATCTTCTTATACACTTAGTGGACCTTTATACCATCCACATCTTTGCCAAAGTGAGGCTTTTTTTTTTTTTTAAAATAGATTGTCTTTTTATTACGATTGTAGGAATTCACTATTTACTCTTAAGTGAAAGTAATTTAGCAGATATATGCTTGCTTTCTGTAGATTATCTCAACTGATTGTTTCTTTCTACTTATTTACTCACTATGTCTGTCTCTCTGTGTGGGGGAGGGGTCAGAGACAACAGTCAAGGGGTTGGTTCTCACCTTTCCACCTCAACACGTAGCAAAGGATGACTGAACTCCTGATCCTTCTATACTTCCTCCCCAGCACCAGAACTGCACACGCTCACCACCTTGCCTACCAGGTAAAGTATTTCCATATGTATTGTGTTTTATTGTTGTTTATTTGTTTTTTTGTGCTGAGACAAGGTCTCACTCTGTAGTCCTTGCTGATCTCCACCCACTTTACTATGTAGAACAGGCTGGCTGTGAACCCAGCAAGGCCCACCGGAGACTAAAGGTATGTCCCACTATACCCGGTTTTCTTATTACCTTTTTTTTTTTTTTTTTAAGAATTGTTTATTTATTTCATGTATATGAGTACACTGTTGCTGTCTTTGCCTCGGATCCCATTACAGATGGTTGTGAGCCGTCATGTGGTTGCTGGGAATTGAACACAGGACCTCTGGAAGAGCAGAGCAGTCAGTGCTCTTAACCCTTAGCCAGCTCTCCAGCCCTCTAGAGAGACTAGAGTCAGAAAAAGATAGAAGAAGAAGAAGAAGAAGAAGAGGAAGAAGAAGAAGAAGTAGAAGAAGAAGAAGAAGAAGAAGAAGAAGAAGAAGAAGAAGAAGAAGAACAACAACAACAACAACAACAACAACAACAACAACAAGAAAACAAAAGAGAAGGAGGAAGAGGAAGAGGAGGAAGAAGAGGAAGAAGAAGAAGAGGAAGAGGAGGAGGAGGAAGAAGAAGAGGAGGAGGAGGAGGAGGAGGAAAGCCTCTAGGGCTGACATGAGAAATAGATTGTGGGTTTGTTCGCTTGCAATTTTTAAAAATATTTCTTTTTATTCATTTAATTTTACGTGTCTGTGCCTGAGTGTATGGCTATGTTCCATATGCATGCAGAAGCACATGGAGGCCAGAAAAGAGCATTGGATTACCTGGGACTGGACTTATGGATTGTTGTGAGCCAGCATATGGGTGCTGGAAACTGAATCCCGGTCCTCTGGACAAGTAGTAAGAGACCTTAACTACTGTGCCATCTCTCCAGCTCCCTACTCTACCCCTTAAAAAAAAATGTGTTGTCCAGGCTGGTTCTAAACTCTGGGGATGTCAAGAAGTCACCCTCATGCCTCAGCCTCCTGAGCAGCTGGAACCCAGGTAGAAGCCATGGCCCTACTCTCCGGCTTCCTGCCTCATCCAAACACTGTCTGGAACAACGCCACTCAACCCTCTTTTCCTTCCTTCCTGTTTTCCCCCCTGCCTTTGTTTTTTTTGAGACAGGGTTTCTTTGGGTAGCCCTGGCTGTCTTGAGACTCACTCTGTAGACCACAGTCCACCTGTGGATCTGCCTCTTCTGCCTCTGCTTCTATCTCCCAAGTGCTGGGAGGACTGGGCCACCACCTTCTGGCCCTCTTTTCTTTTTAATGTCTGCCACTCACTGTTTAGCCTTCTAAAATGGGTTTAATTAAAAGGCTGAAATTCTAAATACCATTCATACCATACCAACCTCCTGACAAAAAAAAGTGTTCAAAATGAATAATTTATTTTATTTTCATTTGACAAATGCAACCCTGTTGGGAACTGGTTCTAATGCTTTGCCTTAATTCAGCCCCCAAAATTGGGAATCCGAATGTCCGATTGCTGAAGGAACCTGTCCCCAATTGGTTTTTGATTGATCAACAAAAAGCCAATGGCTGGGAAGGATGACACAGGTGGGACATCTAGGTTCCTGGGAAAAGAAAGGAGGAAGAAAGGGTCCAGCATGAGAAGGGGTAGGATGGACCACGGAGGGAAGAACAGGAGGGAATTATGGCCCCCAGAACAGTAGCAAAGGGCAGCAAAGGTAGGGGTCCGCCTAGAAGGAGCCAGGGTGGCAAAGATAAAATATAGATTCAGGAACGCTGGAGGGGAGTGTTCCCTGGCTGTTGGGGAGTTTTAGAAGTGTCCAGCCATTGAGCTGGTCAAGGCATAGCAAAATTAAGCTGGAGAGTATGTGTCTTTCATTCACAAACCCAGAGGGCTCTGGTGGGTGGCTGGAAGCATGACTCGCTGGGAGCCTAGAGAGGATTAACAAAACCACTGCTACACAACCCTCTACTTATTTTATGCTTGCATCTGAACAGGTAAATAGGGCCAAAGAAGGGCAACACATGATTGGGTTGACTGCTTCATAAGGCTACTTCCACTCCATCCAGTCATCTCTATAATTTATCTTTAAATATACAATCAAAAAACAGAATTAGTCAAAATATTGAAATGAAAAGCAGTAGTCTATAGGACATTGTGATGCACATGCCTGTACAGTACATAGGAGACTGAGGGTTCAAGACCAACTTGGCCACATGGTAAGAAATCTCTAGCAAAACCAAAAGCAGTTCTCTGCTGGCAGACCCTCCTCCCACCATCTCTGTCTCATCCCCCAGTACAACAGTTTCCATCTCTGTGAGCTCTATGTTGGGTGTTTTCTCTCAGGATTTGACACAAGAAACTATGTTCGTTATTGCTTGATTCATTTGTTGTTGATATTAGAGATCTGCACCAACAGCAACAAGATTCTGGTTCTTTTACAATTCCCAGAAATCCTCTTTATACCATTAGTTAAATTATTATTTATGTAATTGCTTAAAGCTATATAAATTTATCTTTCAATAAAATATCTTTTGGTTAAATATGTAACAAAAGGGGATTATTTATGTGTATGCATGACTGAGTGTATGTATATGGGCCAAGTGTGAGAACCCATAGAGCTCGGAAGAGGCATTAAATCATTTAGTACTGGAGTTACAGAAGTCCTGAGCTACAAGTGGGCACTGGGAAACAAACTTACGTTAAGACATTAATTAACCCGTTTACCTACAGCTCAGGTGATCTGCCGCTCCTCAGTGCTCCACAGAGCGTGGAGGCAATTCACGCTCCAGAGGTTTTAGAGAAGTCTTTAGTGTGTGGCCCAGAGACTACACTTGTGGTGTTTTTGCAAAGAATGTAGCTACCTTTGCCCAGGTCTGAAAAGTCTGCCTGAGGCTAAATTGAAGAGTTTTGGATTCATTCCACTGGCAGAGGAAATCCCAAAACAACCTAGTACTGACTCTTATGTTGTTATTAGTGTTCACTCTTAAGATCTATAATGAAAAGGAGCAAGCTGAGCAAGTAAAAGTACAAAATTGAGGAGAAAAGGGCACCAGGAAGTGGAACAGAGCTAAACAGAGGAAAGGGAAGCCTGGTGGTAAATGAAATAATGGCAGTCGTGACCTCAGGGCAAGACTCCACCCAGCTAAAAAGAAAGAAAGGAACAGCTTCACGACCTTTGATCCTAGCACTCAGGAGACAGAGGCAAAAAGATCTGTGAGTTCAAGGCCAGCCTGTCTACAGAGCAAGTTCTAAGACAGCCAAGCTTAAGCAGTGAAGGAAAGCATTGAAAAAAGAAAGCTGGTGAAGACATAAGTGAACAAAGAGGCCATGCATGTTCCAGCTCCAGCAAGTACCATTAGCTGCCTCCTGGCTACTGTTTTAATTTTAAGGACATGTAATCTCTCAGCTGTTCTTTCTGCCATGCCTTCACTGGCCATCATGAACTCCGAACTTTAACCCTCTGAAACTTTAAGCCCAATTTAATACTTTCTTTTATAAGTTTCCTTGGTCATGGTGTTTATCACAGCAATAGGAAAGTCACCAAGACAACAATCATCAAAGTGGCATTGCTCTCAACTGATAAATGGCTGACAAGTGATAAATGGTTACATAATGAGTGACCATATAGTAAGACCTTAGGGGTCAAGGGAGGGAGGTGGTGGGGGGGGAGGGAGAGAAACAGAGAGAAAGGGAGGGGCGAAGGGAGGAGGGAAAGAGGGGGAGGGAGAGCAAGGAAGGATTTAATTATAGTAAGAGTAGTAACAATTTTCATTTTTACCGAGGAAAAAAAAAGATGAAGCTGGGCGTGATGATAGATCCCTGCAATCCCAGCACTAGGGCAGCTGATCTTGCACCACTAGTGGTCAAATCAGCCACAAAGAGGCAACGCCATTACAGAGTGAAGGCAGGACTACTGGTGGATTTCCTGCAAAGAACTGCTCTTGATATGCTCAAAAGAGGCAACATCACCCACACACAACAGCCACTACACTGTCTCTGCTCCTCAGGCCAGCCTGCACATTTAACCCAGGCACTAATGTTCTTAGAGTTCAGGCCGTTTCAAGAAGAATCAATACTGCTGTTAGAGATCTAGTGATCCAGCAAAAACGCACTGCTTCTAGCATCTCATCATTCTGCTGAAGAAGCCTGAGACTGGACTGTGAGCTCCATACAGCACAGTAGCCTTCAAAAGCACAGAGGAAGGTACAGAAGGGTCTTATAACCCAATGTTCTTAAAACTACAACCCACTCTTTGGTCAAACTGAGCAAGTCAGACAGGCACACAGGGTATCTGATCATTGTAAAGGGTCTATTGTCTCACTGAATGAGAAGACCCATCATAAAAATTCTTAAACAGAAGTATCAATCCACTCTTCAGTTAGAGAGCCAAGCTTTAAAGATAAAGAACACAAAGCTGCAATTCCTCTATCTGGGCTTTGTTTTCTGACAGAAGGTCTCACTGTGGAGACTAGGTTGGTCTCAAATTCAGGGCTTGGATGACAGATGTGTGCCACCACATTCAGCTAAACCTGACTCTTGATTTTAGATAACTAATCAGAGATGAAAGCTAGATTACGGGTTGCGGAGCTGATTCTTTTGAGGGGTTTTAAGCTACTGCCTCAGCCTCCTAAGCAGCTGGAACCCAGGTAGAAGCCACTGCACCCACTCCAGACGGCCCCACTCCCCTGCTTCCTGCCTGGTTCTTGGACCAGTCTTCAAACTTTTCATCAGCTGTGAATTCCTTGACAGCCTCCAAAGAATTCTTTTTCTGCTTACATTAGCTGGAATTAGACCCTATAATTTTCATTCAAAAACCTTGTCTTGAATAATGCCATGCAACTCTTTTTTTGTAATGACTGTCATTTACTGCATTCAGTCTTGCAAACCAGATGTAATTAAAAGGCTAAAATTCTGATAATGTGAACCTTCTGAAAAGAGCTTTCACAGTGAATAATGCACTTTATTATTATTTGGTAAATGTAACTATCTACCTATTCTTGCAGCTGAGTAATTAAATATGGCTGAAGAAGGCCAACACACACAAATGTGCTGACTGACCAGATTTTTCATCCATGACCTCACAAGGGCACTTCCACTTCATTGCCCAGTCCATTCTAGAAAGCCTTCAACTTCCCAGAACACTGTTTTACTTCCTCATCTTTCCACAAACACGCCATGCTTCAGTTAAGGGCAAATGTCATTCAGTCAGTAAAGCTCCTCCACACAACTGGAATAGCCGAATATTCCAGTTGCCATGTATACTACTTAATTTCCATTTAACTGATTGAGCTGAGCATGCTTCCTATTCATGAATCAACCCTCACATGGTTCAGTTATCCAGGATCTCTTTTTGTTCCTGCAATGGTACCAACCATCTTTTCTCTAATGGGTAGTGAACAACACCTAATGAGCTGCCATTCCTCCCAACTTCCCACCAATGCTGTTACAGCTTTTACGCTGGCCTTTCTGTTCTTCAAGTCTAATTCTTTATAAGGCCCATGGTGGCTCATTCCATTTTTTGTCTCAAAATAACTCTTTAAAAGATCTGTCTTTCAGGCTACCTCCAGTTTGTCTTCCATTCATACCATCCAATCCACTTTGTCCCATTCATTACAGGAAATGCTACTAGTCAGTATTAATGAAATTTATACCAGCAATGCCAGCCAAGCACATCTTCACTGATGTTCCTTACCAACATCAAGGGCAGTCTCAGACGCTCATATTCTTCTTAAAGCACCCCTCACTTATATCCTAAGACCCCATCTTCTCTCCTTCATGACTCACCCTCCAAGCAATGGGATGTTCTTGACCAGATCTCTGAGATCTCTTCATTTCTGTGGTGGTTCGAATAGGCATGGCCCCACAGACTCTTGTATTTGAAGCTTGGCTCATAGGGATTGGCATTATTAGTACACATGGCCGTGTCGGAGAACGTGTGTTACTGTGGAGGCAGGCTCTGAGGATTCATATATACTCAAGCCTGGCCAGCGTGATATAGTCTCCTTCTGCTGCCTGTGGATCCAGATGAGGAAGTCTTGGCTCCTCCAGCACCATGTCTGACTTCAAGCTGCCATGCTTCCCATCATGACAATAATGGACTAAACCTCCGAAATGTAAGCTATAGGTATAGCGCTATTGTGCACTGGGTCATTTAGATGCTCATATCTGTGCCCCCATATCTGGTTGCAATCCTTATTCTGAGAATCGCCTGTCTCAATGTTGTGTGAACATTGTTCCTCAGTTATTTTCTGATTGGTCAGTAAAGCTAGCTGATCAGCCAACAACTGATCAGGAGAGAGAATAGGGCTGGGCTTCCTTCCAGGGGAGAAAGAGGAAGTAAGGCTTAGCCAGAGGCATTAACCACCGGGGAGAGAGTCCAGGAGACACCATGAGGCAAAACACCTGGAACCCAGAGAGTCAGATCAGTAATAAAATGTAAGTATCTCATGGATCTTGGCTGGGAGGTAGCTAGATTAGTTTAGAGGATTAAAATAGAGTAATACTTCTCAGTTGTTGTGCCCTTAAAGCTTGATAGGTAAATAAAATACCCTGGTCTCAATTATTTTGGAGCTAGCTGGGTAAAAGGAAAACTGTAACACAGTTATTAAACAAAACCACTAACAGTAAGCCAGGCCCAATTAAATGTTTTCTTTTCTTTTCTAAGAGTACCTTGGTCATGGGGTCTCTTCACAGTAATAAAATCCATACTAAGACAATCACTCATTATAAAAAAGTTGCCTCTAAAACAAAGTCATGGCTTTTGTATTTCCTTTTTTTTTTTGGATGCAGGATCTTGCTTTGCATTTCAGGTTGTCTTTGAACTCACTGTGTAGTCAAACTGGCCTTAAACTAGCAATGGTATGTTCTTGACCAGATCTCTGAGACCTCTTCATTTCTGTGGTGGTTCGAATAGGTGTGTCCCCATAGATTATTAGGATTATAGGCACATGACACAAAATCCTGGTTATGCTCATCGCTTTAAATACCAACTACATACCTTAACAACAACCCCTAAGAACAGCTGCACATTAGGGCTCCTGCCCTACTTGTATCTTCTCTCCAACCTCCTACTTGTTAGCTTGGTGAGAACGCCGACTGGCACTGACTGTATGGAAAATGGAATTCCAGCCACTCCCCCTAAGAGACTGGCTCCATTCACCATCTTGTTCATCTTTAAGGACTACGCATTCTCAGACTGCTTGGGTACAGTGTTCTTCCAATACAAAAGACAAAGTGATCTCTTAAGAACATGTCAGATTCCATTATCTAGTAGTTTCATTCTCAGAAGGTCCTCTTTGCCGGATCTTAAAGTCTCACATGACGGACCTGACCACCAGCCCTATGTCCAGGACTCTCCTAGCACTCTTCACTCTACCATCCTACCATTCTAGTTGACGTCAGCCACACAGCTTCCTTGCTGTTCTCAAACATACCAACATACTATACACAGCTGCCTTGGCATTTACTGAAATCTCAGTTTGGAATGTTCTTCCCCTTAAGACCTGCATGTCTGGTTCATAATTTCATTTAACATCCAACCAAACCACCTTGTCAGAGAAGAAGAACCCTAACTATTTAACACTTTAGGAATTTACTTATTTACCATCTATCTCCAGATATAACAAAAACTCCAGGAGGAGAGAGACTTCGCTTTAAAATTTCTTCATCTCCAGTGTCAGACAGTAGTTGCTTAAGAAATCTGGGTGAAAAAAAATAAGTAAATTTAGCTTTTCAATTTATAAAATGAATAAATAAAATGTATTCATCACTTCTAAATACATTTGTGACAAACATAGAATGTGCCACTCCAATCTCCTTCAAGAAGGGGCAAATTCAGTGCCTTTGGGGGGTCACCTAGCAAAGTTGTCCACAGTCAGGTTGTTCCCATGGTAACCTAAACCCAATGAGCGGCAGAAACAATGATGTTGGATCCTCCATTTTCCCAGCTTTCTTTCTGGGTCCCAATCACAAATCAGACATCATTTGGAACACTCCCTTGTAAGAATTCCCTGGCAGCTGCTTCTGGGGCAACTATTGCAGCAAATCTGGGTAGTCAAAAACTGAAGAATATACACAACCAAGTACTCCATTCCAGCCTGATGCAGAGCAACTGTGTAAAAAGTACCAGGGCTCCCGATGCAGATGGTGATGGCTTCTGTCAGAAGGGCACCATGGTTCAGCTCAGCTTCTCCCGTCAAATCCTACTTCATTCTCAACACTTCTACAGTGCTTGGACCTATGTTCACTCTTTAATATCTCACACACCAAATTCTGTCTCAAAGTCTGCTTCTTAGAGACCCAACCCATGCCACAATTAAATGTGTGCTTGTGAAAACTAAAAACAAAATGAATATCCTTGTAAAATACAAAGTGAGGCTGTCTATAGATGGGCTTATGATACATGTTCTTTCCTTCTATAGAAACAGTTGTATAACGATCTATTTTAGCTGGGCACAAGACCAAGCAGAATAAAACTATTTTCCCTTGCAATCAGAGGTAGCCATGAAACTAAATTACAGCCAATGGGGCTTGAAGTAATATTTGTAATTTCTAGGACTGGCTCTCGTCAGAATATGTTCTTTCTCTGCCTTTTCCCTCTTCTTCTAACAGGAGTATGATCTAACAGGAGTACGGACATCATTTTGTGGGTCGTGGACCACAGAGATCTGGGCAATACCGCAACACCGAGACAGGGTATTCTCAGAATAAGGATTGCAATCTGAAATGGGGGCACAGAAATCAGCCTGAGTTTCTGTAGAACTACCATAATAGCCAGCCCTGCAAGGCTGACACTCATGTGTATATTTGAAAAGAACCAAGTCTCTAGCTTCAACTTTTCAACATTTGGTGTCACCCACAACTGCTGCCAGGGACCTGTCCACATCTCCCCCAGCCCCAAGCACTTACTCCTACACCCAACACTGGATGTCTCTGTAAGGTGACTTCATGCAGGGTACAGGCACTTCCTGACCTATCCTTCCCTGCATGTGAAGTCCCAAGGACACAAAAACCAGCTCTACTTTGTGGTCATTGCCTTGGTTTAACTCTAGCTGGCCACCTGGCTTTTCTTGATGTTACTCCTCTGCTTGGGGTCTAGCTTCAGTCTCCTCCCAGTCCTGCTTTCTCACTTTCTGAAGTTCTTTCTAGCAAGTCATTTCCCCATGAATCTTTATCTCAAGATCTGAGTCTGCTCAGCCTGAGGACAGTGACTAGGGTTCTTCACAGTCCACGACATTCCAAATCTTTTTCTTTGCGTATTAAGCATGATATATACAATATAAATTATGCAACTTGTACTTGTCATTTAAATTATGTCTTGGGTCATATTTGATGACAACTGTTTTATGTGTGTATGCATGGAGATACATGCATATTAAATGTAGATATAATGTATTATTCTTCTAGGTCCATAAATACTTGAATGTTTAAAGGCCTGAAATGTATTAATAGATGTATATATAACCATCATATTAACATATTTAGGCATTTTAGACTGAGATATATAATTTTTATCAAAATGTTCTTCCTTTGAACCATGTGATTCAATGAGGAAGGAAGAAACGAAGAATTGATGCTGAACATGGCAGTACCCTATTTAAAAAAGACGAATCGGTAATCAAGTTGGTAAACTGGGTAATCAGAGGTGGCACATGCCTTTAATCTTAGTACTCAAGAGGCAGAGGCAGGTTGAGCTATGAGTTCAAGGACAGACTGTTCTACAGATCGAGGTCAAGGACAGCCAGGGCTACAGAGAAACCCTGTCTCAGGAAAAAAAAAATGTACAAAAGTCTTTCCCAAAGTATGTTTATGAGGAATTCCTTTTGTTTTTGTCTTGAAATACTATATTTTATTAAAGAAGTCTATAAGTACTTTGTGAATGTCTAAGAATTAATATAACTGTCAATAAACAACAGAAATTTCAAGTGAGGTAGGGGCTTGTGACAGAGCCTTACTATTAAGCACATGGGGCCTCAAGCCCAGTATCCTCCTGACTCTGCCTCTGAATGGTAGAATTACAGACCTGTGCCATCAGCAGCAGAAATTTCATTACTCCCACATCAACCCTACCGTTGTACAGTCAGCACTGTAGCATGTGCCTAGAGTTCTAGATACTCAGGAGGTCAAGGCAAGAAGATGGCTTGAGCCTAAGAGTTTGAGACCCATTTCAAAAACAGATTAGCAAACAAGAATACAAACATATTTAGAATCTAATTTAAAGTATAATAATAAAATGACCTTTTATTGGAGGAGAGATCTAGTAGTAGATAATGGGATTATTAATAAAGCAATATAACATGTCCACATTGATGCAGAAAATTAAACAGACAACTTCAATCATCATGAGTGCCATGACTTCTTTAATCTTATTAGAAAAGTTCAATGTTACATAGCCAACAGTTTGAAGGACCAATAACCTGGACTACTATAATTTCTGGAATTCCTAAGATACGGCATCGAGATACAGACACAATGCTGATAAACTGAGAAATGGGGCAGGTCAGATGTGGGGGAGAATTACTGTGGTGGTGTTTTTCCTATTAGTGCACTGCTGAAGGAATGTCTCCAATCTAGTTATTAAATGTTCACTCTGTCTGTGGTAATTGCTATTATGCTGAAAGCAATTACTCAGTCTAGAACTAGAGATACAAAGGGCTGGTTGTCGTTTTAGCAGAAGTTAGATAATTCCTGGGTTTGTAGGGATGTGCCCTATTCCTTAATCAGCAAGCACATTTACAACATCAAAACTCTCCTCCTGCTTCCAATCCGTCCTGAAAACACAAAAACAAGGACTGGAGAGATGGCTCAGCAGTTAAGAACATTTGCTGCTTGTACTGGCTAATTTTTATGTCAACTTGATACAAGCTACAGTCATTTTGTAAAAGGGAACCTCAATTGTGAAAATGCTTCCGTCAGACTGACCTATGGGCACGCCTGTGATGTATTTTCTTAATTAGTGACTGATGTTCAGGGCTTAGCCATTGAGGGCTGGGCTGGTGGTCCTGGGTTCTATAAAAAAGCAAGTTGAGCAAGCCATGGGGAACAAGCAAATAGGCAGCACTTCTCTATGGCCTCTGCATCAGTTTCTGCCCTGACTTCTCTTTGGTGATGAAGTGTGATGCAGAAGTATAAGATTAAATAAACCCTTTCATCCCCAAGTTGCTTTTGGTCATGGAGTTTAATCACAGCAATAAAAACCCAAACGAAGACACTGCCCTTGCAAAAGACCTGAGTTTGTTTTCCAGGACCTGCTTGGCAGTTCACAACTGACTTTAACTCTAGTCCCACAGAATCTCTTTCGGCTGTCTTGGGCACTTCACATATGTGTTGCACAGACATATATGTAACAGGCAAAACACTCACAGTTGTAAAAAAAAGACTTCAAAACATTAAGATAAAAAATGATACTGTTGGAACATGGTCCAAGAATGGGGTCCAGTGAGTGCTTGTGAGAAAACGCCAAGAACTAAGACAAGAATCTTGTCTTAAAACACAGACTTGTTCTTAGATCATGGTTTTGTGCCCCTCCAGGTGTAATGGATAGGAGTGAGTTTACTTCAGATTATTCATTACAGCTGGCTATTATTTATAGTCTTCTATGGAAAAATATATTTTTGTCAGATGTAGCTTGTCTCTATGATTGTATGCTTTACTAATATGACTCCTTTTAGCCCTTGGTGTATAAGTTGGCTGATACTCTGAATAATGTTGGCTATTGCATTAAGACTTTAGTCTGCCTTGTTTATAGGCTCTGTTCTTCCAGAGCCCCTTCTAGAAGCTCTTATCCACACTGCCTCTAGAGCAGAGATAAATACACATTCCCATGTGGAAAAAACAAGAGAAAACATATGCAGATGGTCCCTAAATTACACTGAGCACAATGTGATCTCTACAGAATTTGGTTAAGAAAAGCTTTTGCTTCAACAAATACAAAAAGAAAACAGCATTTGATTCAATAAAATGTTAAGTATTATCATTAGTACCTTGGCTTAGGTTCTACCTGAATTTGAACAATCCAAACTTAGGTATAAGTAATGACTATGGAGAAATTACATGTCTGTTAACAAGGCTTGTTAAATTCTTAATTTTTTTTTTTTCCGAGAAATGATTATATTCTGCAACCCAGACTAGTGTGAAGGTTATAACCCTCCTTCTATGTACTAGGACTGTTGGAATATATAAGAAATCCGGGATACTGAATTTTTTGTTAAGTGGATTCATATAATATGTGCTATTTTGTGCCTCACTTATTTTACTTAGCAAGATGTCTTCCAAGTTTACTCATTGTTACATGTGTCAGCATTTAGTTTCTTTTACAACAGAGGAGAATCTGGTTGTGTGTACACTAATTGGTGTATAGAGTCATTCATGGATGGGCATTTTGGTTGTTTATCCTTTTGGCTGTTGTGACTAGTGCTGCTGTGTACACTGATGCATAATATATTTGAATCCCAGTGTTTTATTTTTTGGCCATGAGGGAAATCTGCTATTCTAGGTAGAGAAAACAGCGAGAGTACAGGCCTACCTGGCGAGTCTAAGTAACAGCAGGAAGGTCAGTTAAAGAGAAGCAGGTAAGTGAAGTGGGTGGCAGGAGAACTGGTTTTTTATAGTAAGGGAACTGAGGAGCCACAGGGATTATCTAAACGGTGGGCTGATCTATATATACATCCCCAATTCGTTGATCCCCAGCCTTTCCACCACCCGATACAAATTACCTTTTGAATAAATTGAGAAAAGCATGAGACAGGGGTAATAAGCCCGACGCTTACCCCATGGCGTTCTCCTCCCAGCCTAGTCCCTGCACCGACAGCTTTCTCTCGGGCTGTTTCCCTGCTGCAACTACTGCATATAAGTGCCCTTTGGCAACGATTTTCTGCCCTCTTCCACATAGTTTCCATGACTCCAGACACCCTTAGATGTACTATCATAACCTAAGATCCAAATTAAAATTTTGTATCTAAGCTGACTGTTCTTTTCCCCAGAGTTTGTAGTTTCTTTTTTTTTTCCCCTTTCCTTTCCTTTCCTTTTTTTTTTTGTTATTTTTGAGACAAGTTCTTAATATATATAGCCGGTCTGGAACTTACAGAGAGCTACCTATCTCTGCCTTTTTAGTGCAGTAATTAAACAAGTGTGTCACCATGCCAGGCAGGTAGAAAATTTTAAAATGAGAGGAACCAAGAGGCATAATAATCAGCAATAATAGCAACTATTACCATTTAGAAATGGGTCTCTATTCCAAGCACTGAAGAGAAGCACTTCATACATATTAAAATATTTGACTTTCTCCTTAATATCTCAAGAAGTACGCTTTACCAGTTCAGCAATGGAAGTGAAGTTATAATTTCAGAGAGGTTAAGTAACTTTCTTATAATGCAAGTAATTGATAATCTCAGGCCTAGGACTGGGTTTTATCACAAAGCCAACTGCTTCCGTAACAAGACAGTACTTTATCATTCTTCAGTCATTCTCAAATCTCAATCCTCCCATGTCTTTTGCAGGTTCACGAACTTAGAATTCAAGGTCAACATTATTAACAGGAACTAACTCTTGGTCTCTGTATTAGAGAACATATTATTTTTCTAAGAATCCTAAGGCTGGACAGAAGCCAGTTGGCTCTAAGACTGCAGGCTCATCTCTATAATCCAATCTAGACAGATGGGTATTTTCTATTTTTAATGACATCCAGGAAAGAAAATTCTTGTCTACTAAATTTAGACTGTCAGCCAAAGGAAGGAAGCATATCTAATTTAAATCTCCGTTATAGCTACACCTTCACTGCATCCTGAATATTGTCACAACTAAAATTACACTTACTAACTATAATCCAAAAATAAAGCTGGTCACTAGAAAGGAGTTCCCCTGGACTCTCCAACTGACAAGACAATACAATAGTTCTAGTCCAAAGCACAATGGAGCTGACATGGAAACAACTGTCCCTGCTACCTAAAAACTCCCCTCCCACAAATAAAAATGACAGTGCCCAGTATAGTGTAACCAGACTTAAAAATTAATACCAAGCTGGGCATATTCTCATGTGATATAGATGTTTAATTCAAGCACTCGGGAGACAAGTGGATCTCTCTGAGTTCCAGGCCAGCCTAGTCTACATAGCTAGTTCCAGGCTGGCCAGAGCTATACAGTGAGACCCTAGTCTTAGTCTTCTATTGTGCTAAACACCTTGATCACAGCATCTTGGAGAGGACAGGGTTTATTTTGCTAATACTTCCTTATTACAGTCCATCACTGAGGCAAGTCAGAGTTTGGAACTCAAGGCAGAAGGTGATGTAGAGACCACGGAGGAGTGCTTACTGTTTACCGGCTTGCTTCTGATAGTGACCAGTCTGCTTTCTTTAGCACGCAGGACCAACAGTCTGGGGGTTGGGGTTGGGGGGATTGCTAGGTCCCCCTAAATTAGTCCTAAATAAAATATTTCCAAATTCACAGGGTGTGGTGACATATGCCTTTCGTCTGAGCACTTTGAAGACTGAGGCAGGTAGATCTCTGTGATTTCCAGGACAGTCAGAGAGAGACCCTACATAGAGAGACCCTGTCTCAATAAAACAAAGCCAACCAACCAACCAACCAAACATTCAAACTAACCACCTAGCTTACACTTCCTCAAAGTTAGGAAGGCTTCTGAAACATGGTAGCTTCTAAGAGCATGAACTCTAGTCAGATTATGTCAAATTAAACTTACCAGTTTATAATTTTGGAAAATATTGCAAAGTAATCTCCTAAACATAAGCACTGACATTAAAGTCTGGCAAAGACTAGCAATAAATTCAAGTTAATAAACGTATGGTAATGCTCATACATACTACAATAGTTCTGTTGGTATAATTCCAAAAATCTGAGTCATAATCCAACTAGTTTTATAAATTCTAATTTTTATTATTTATTTATATTTTTGTTTGTGTGTACATGCACACATGTGTGAGTGCCATGACACATATGTAATATTAGAGGTAAACCTGCAGGATTTGGTTCTCCTTCCACCATGTGGGTCCTGAGGATTGAACTCTGGTCATCATGCTTGGCAGCAAATGCCTTTACCCACTGAGCCACATAACCAGATTGTGACTATTTAACCCCCTTCTTCAACTCCATAGCCTGGAACTAAAGAGTCTACTGAGCTAAATCCCCAGCCTGCCAAAATTACTTCTTTAAGAGATCTGTTTTGGGCGCTAAAGAGATGGCTCGGTGGTTAAGATCAATGGCTATACTTCCAGAGGACCTCACCAGCACTTCCAAGGTTTGGAATTACTTGTTTGTAATTCCAGTCCCAGGAATGTGATGCCTTCTTCCAGCTTCCTTGGGTATCTGCACTCATATGTATGTGCACCTTTTCCCCTCCCCCTCACAAACACATGCATGCGCGGGCGCGCGCGCACACACACACAGAGTAAGTAAATAAAATATTTTGAAAATATTTAAGACCCATAGTTTCAATTACTGGTTTCACTTTATTTTTTAAGCCCAACTTTTCTCCCCATTAATAATAACCCATTGCAAAAGAAATAAACGAGAATTCAAAACTGAAAAGGGGCCATAGAGATGGCTCAACTGGTTAAGGCACTTGCCACCCAAGCCTGAGGACGTGAGTCGAAGCCCCAGAACCCATATCCAGGAGGAAGGGTAGAGGTCAAGCTGTCCTCTTACCTCCACCTGCGGCCCTGCTCTCCCCAAAAATAACAAATAAAGGTTTTTATAAAACCAGAAAAGCTACGGAGAACTGCAGCTGAAATTAGTCTTTCCTTTAAAAACTTCAAAATAAACCCAAGTATGTTTGAATTTAATTCAAGTCATCTACTTGGCCTTAGTTAATCCAAAGTTGTTGTTATTGTTGTTGTTGCTTTGGATATTTTCTTTATATACTTTTAAAATGTTTTCCCCTTTGGAACCCCCTGGTCCATTCCCTTAATCCACAGTTTTATCAGATAGAGTCTGTCCTCATAGGAAAGGACAAAGAGAATGAACATTTCTTGTTTTGCTTAAATTACTTTCTTTTTAGAGACATGGTCTCCAAATCTTGATCTTTCTGCTTCAGCCTCTTAGGTGCTGGGATTCTAGGTGTAGGCTGAGAGTACACAACTTAAACAATCTATAGGCCATTTGTCCTCACAGAAAAGCACACTGGATCAAAGCGGAAACAAAAGCAAAGGGAAAGTTCAACGATCCTACAGTTTTCCATAATGAAAACTGCACATAGCTTAACCAGACGACGTGCCTAACATTAAAAGATCCATAATGAAAACTGCACATAGCTTAACCAGACGATGTGCCTAACATTAAAAGAAAAAGGTAGGTCAAGTGTGGCAGCACGTGCTGAAATACTAGCACTTTGGAGGCAGAAGCAGGAGGATCAGAAATTCAAAGTTACCCTCAGATTCAGTTTAAGACTAGCCTGGGGATGCTTTTGCAATACCCGTGCCCTGAAAGGCAGATGAGGGAGAATCAGGAGTTAAAGGCCAGCTTTGGCTACATTAGACTATGTCTCAAAAAACAAAACATTAATTAACCAGTTAGACAAACAGATACACATGGACATGAATACACAGAGACACACACACACACAGACACACACACACATCTCTGTGCTGTGAAGATGGCACATGCCTGTAATCTTAGTTGGAAAGTAGAGACAGAAGGATCAGGAATTTCAGGTCATCTTCACCTGCATAGAAAGCTCAGGCCTTGGTTACACAGTAAGTTCAGGACAGTCTGAACTATATACTCTAAAACAAAAACAAAACAAAAACAAAAACAAAAAAAAGACAACAAACACCTCCATATATGGCTGAACCAAAAATGAATGAGGCTGACTAAACTACAATTTCCAAATGCTACAATAACAACCAGACAACAACAGATTGTTTTAATATTAAGATTAAAAAACAACTTCCCAGCTCACTGTTCTGCCAACACACCCAGGGGTGGCATAGGAAAGAACTCCAGGTAAAGCCCTAAGATGTCCTGGGTTAAAAACCTGAAACTGAGTGTGAGGGAGCCCCAAAGCTAGAGGGCAAGACTCCCACATGCAATATACACAGTGAGAAAATGCTGGAGCCCTATCTGCGCAAGTTCCTGTCAACACACTGCTCAAGAGAGTCAGAAGAAAGAACATTTGACAAGATTAGAGGAAACAGATGCTGGAGCCCACACAGTCCCTCTTTCCACCAGCCAAGTGGGGAAAAGCCTTCTAATCCTTAAGGATTCAATGTCTTGCTTCACTAGTAAAGAGTGATACCTCCTAATGATGACAACCCTGCATGCTACTCCAGTCCCATCTAATAAAGCTTAAAAGTACAACGCTGAGGACCAAAATAGTTTTAAATAATTTAACGGTATCTCAAGAGAAAAAATGTAAAGAAATGTGTAAGATGGTGAGGGTAATAAGGCAGGGATCTCTGAGAACCTTCTGGTGTTTTGAATGAAAACGGCACCCTTAAATTCATGTTTGAATGCTTGGTCCTCAGTTGGAACTGTTTGGGAAGGATTAGGAGGTGTGGCTTTGTTGGAGGACACATATCACTGGTTTCAAAAGCCTATGAGGTTTCATTCCCAGTTAGCTCTGTCTCCTGTTCTCAGATAAGGATGTGAGCTCTTAACTACTGCTCCAGTACCATACTGACATCCTGTGCTATGCTCACCTCCATAATGATTATTGCCTCCAACTTTCTAGAAACATGAACCACAATTAATTTTTCCTAATTATTATTAATTAATTAATTAATTAATTTTTAATGAGTTGCCTTGGTCATGGTGTCTTATCAGAGCAACAGAAAAGTAACTATGACAGAAGTTGGTACCAGGGAGTTGGTTATTGCTGTAACAGTCCTGATGATGCTGTCCCCTCAATCCCCCGTCTTTTCATTTAAGGAATGTCAATTTTGGACTAGGCAAGCAGTAGAACCCTATATGTAAGGTTTAATGGGCCATCCTAGTAGCAACATGGAAGACAGTAGTGCTGAGAGCAATGTGGGCCATTGAAGCCCAGAGCAAGAGGTTTCAGATGGGAATACTAGCAATTGGGCTAGATACCATTTTTCTGATAATTTGGCAAAGACTATGACTGCTTTTGCCCTCACCTTATATCTGCCTGAGGCTAATCTTTAAAGTTTTTAGACTCATTTCATTGGCAGAGGGAATTTCAAGACAACCTAATATTGACTCTGTTGTGCAGTTATTAGTAGTCACTCTTATGTAGGTCTACAATGAGATAGAGGAAGCAAAGCAAAAAGAAGTATGAAATGTACAGCCTGGGGCAAAAAAAGAGCATCAGGAAATGTATTGTTGCAGAGGTAAGGAGAGGCATGATGGGAAATGGAATAAAAGGAGTGGTGCCCTGGGGAGGAGGTAGGATCCCACCCAGGTAATCTTGCTTCAGGCAAAGGAAAAGGCCCAAGGTATTTTCTCTGCTAAAAGGCAGCTACAAAGGAAAGTGGAGGCAAATGTACTTCAAAGAGGAGACAGGGCCCATCTCATAGACAACTGAGGGCTTTAGAGCCATGAAGGATACAGGAGAAAAGATATCGGGAATCTTCTTCAGATGTGACAGAGCCTCATGTCCAGGCCTGTGTCAACAGAGTACCTGCATGGAGGCCCTGAGAGGGTACTTTGTGAAGGTATGAAAGCGAAGTGTGGATTCACTGGAGACCTCAGATGTTAGAGGTGCCAGAGCCATGGGGTATCTGTCAAGGAGAGCAGCAGGCAGGGAGTGGAACCAGAATAAGAGAGACAAGTGTATTTCAGTCAGCAAAGCTTGAAGGGCAGAACCATAAGCTCTGACATCAGACATGGTTCTACAGGATTTGAATTTGTCCTGCTGTAGTTCAGTCTTGCTTTGGTCCAGTATTTCCTAGCTATACTTCAACTCCCTCCCTTTTGGAATGGTAATGTATATTCAGTGCCAGTGTATGTTAAAAATGATGTAATTCCATTTTAATTTTGATTTTACAGGGGTTAAAATTAAGAGATTGTCTTGAGTCTCAGAAACGCCTTTGGACTTTGAAGCTGTTGAGACTGTGACATCCTATGGAGACTTTTCAAGTGGGACTAATTCATTTTGCATGGTAATGTGGCTATAAGCTCATGGGGGCCAAGGAATGGAAGATGATGGTCTGAAGAATAGCTCTCATAGGCTGATATATCTGAATGGCCCCTGGTTGATGGGACTGTTTGGGAGGGATTTAGAGGATTGGCCAGGTTGAAGGGGTGTGTCACTGGGAGTGGGCGCTGACATTTCAAAAGCCCACGCCATTCCCAGTTAGCTCTGCTTCCTTCTTGTAGATAAGCACATAAGCTCTCAGCTACTGCTCCAGCACCGTTTCTCCCTGCTGCCATGCTCCCTGTCATGATGGTTATGAACTCTAACCCTGGAATCACGAGCCCCAAATAAAACTTTCTTTTATAACCTGCCCTGGTCATGGTGTCCCATCATGGGAATAGAAAAGTAACTAAGTCACACTCTACAAACATCTCAAACAAAAATTATATAAGGGAGCCTAAGAAATAAAGATGAGAAAAAGAGACAGCCTAGAACTGACATTGGAATAGTTATTATATTGCCAGGAATGGTGACACACACCTGACACTTAGGAGGCTGGGCAGGAGGAACTGTGAATTTGAGGTCAGCCTGGGCTACAGAGCAAGAACACATCTCAAATGCCTCAAAGAGAGGAGAGGGAGGGAACTCAGTGTCTAGGTTAACATAACCCAATCTGCCAAGTAGGGAGCCCACACCCTCCATATGGAAGGGTGCAGTGGTACATGATGGAGATTAAGCAGGAAAACGTCAGACAAGTCCTAGTGGAGAGACGTTCTGTACAAACCAAAACTCTTCAAAGTAATCATGGTCATCAAAAATAAGAGTTCTATGTTGCTGGGCAGTGGTGGCGCACGCCTTTAATCCCAGCACTTGGGAGGCAGAGACAGGCAGTTTCTGAGTTCGAGGCCAGCCTGGTCTACAGGGTGAGTGCCAGGACAGCCAGGGCCACACACACACACACACACACACAAAAGAGTTCTATGCCTGGCATAGTGATACACACCTTTAATCCCAGCACTCATGAGACAGAGGCAGGCAGATCTCTGTGAGTTTGAGACCAGCATGATTTACACAGCAAGTCCCAGGCCAGCTAGGAATGCATAGTGAGACCATGTCTCAAAAAATAGTTTGTAGAAATTGTCACTGTCAAAACTTGAAGAAACCTAAGTAGGACTGAATACAACAAAGTACTCTGGGTAGAACAAAAAGGGGTTCTGCTGCCACACCTCTAAAAACAAATAGGTGAACAAAGTACACAATGTTCTTTAGATGAGAATATTAGAGGGGGGAGTTTCTCTGGGTAACACTGGCTGTCCTGGAACTTGTTCTATAGACCAGGCTGGCCTCAAATTTAGAGCTCCTCCTGACTCTGCCCTTCAAGTGCTGAGATTAAAGGTGTGCGCCACCACCACCCAGCACAACTTTTAATAAGTATATACAATCATGTTTTTCACAGATGCCTTTTGCTATAGCTCAGTGTCTTAGTTAGGGTTTTACTGCTCAGAACGGACACCATGACCAAGGCAACTCTTATAAGGACAATATTTAATTGGGGCTGGCTTACAGGTTCAGAGGTTCAATCTATTATCATCAAGGAGGGAGCATGGCAGTGTCCAGGCAGGCAGGGTGCAGGTGGAGACTACACCACAGCCAAGCACAATACAGGAAATCGGCCATTACCTAAAAGTACCACTCCCTGAATGTAATAATGATTAATAGCCCAAGGCTGTGGAATGTATATGCAGGCATACAGTCAATTATTTTACATTTTCAAGGAAAATACAGTGACATCTGTGGGGTCATATATAAAGTACAAGCTCTGGTAAATTCAGGGTTTGTTTTAGCCTACTTGATACTCTTTCTGTGAAGGCCAGGACTGTACCTCAGCTGCCAGCATGCACAATGCCCTGGGTTCGATCATCAGCAGGACATAAACTGGATGGATGTCATGGTGGGTTCGATCATCAGTGTGGTGTCACAAGCTTGTACTCCCAGTACTTGACAGGTGGAGGCAGGGGGATCAAAGTTCAAATTAATCTATATATGAAAAATTCAAAGCCAGTCTAGACAATAGAAGACCTTGTCTCAACAAAACAACCGCCACAACAAAAAACAACCAAAAAGTAATTATATATCCCTTCTATTAATGTCTTTTGTACAAGGCTTGGTTTTTTTTTTCCAGGGACTGCTGGTCAACACCACTACCACTAGGCCAGGGACCAGAGAGATGGCTCAGAGGGTAAAGACACTGTAAACCTGGCAACTTGAATTCAACACCCAGAAATCATGTAAAGATAGAAGACAGCCAACTCCAATGCTGTCCTGTGGACCCCCGTATTTGCACTTGAGTGCATTTGTGCCCTCTTTAAGGTTTAAATAATTTCACAGTATATATCATATAACCTGCTATAAATCTTTTTGTTTAAAAATAACAGTAAGGTCAGGCACCATGATGGTACACTCAGGAGGCAGAGGCAGGCAGATCTTTGACACTGAGGCCGGTCTAACTAGTGAGTTCCAGGCCAGCCAGGGTTAAGAGAACGAGAGTCATACATGCTTTTTGGACATTAGACTTTGTAAGTTCTTACATTTATTTTATGTGCGTGAGTATTTGTCTGGTACTATTAGAGGTCAGAAGGGTGTGAAATCCCCTGCAACTGTTGCTAAAAATGCTTACAACATGATGTGGGGGATGGGGACCAAACCCAGGTCCTATGTAAAAGCAGTAAGCACTCTTAACCACTGCCATTTCTACAGCTCCCGGCTTTTGTTTACAGTCCAAACTAATACTGACCTCAGTGCAACCCTGGCTTCAAGTGTGCAGCAATCCTCCTACCTGTTTCTGAAGTTTTAGGATTTGGCATACCATACTATGCCTGGCTTAAAATTTCTTTTAAAATAATTTAAAATATTCATTCAACAAAAGATCTATTAAGTACCTACTTTGTTCTACAAATTTTCTGTGCCTTGTGAATAAGAAAATATTTCTGGGCTCATAGAGAAATAGTAAAGCAAGCAAACCCCAGGAGGAATAGTTGGGGGAAGAACTACAGACGCAAAAGCTCTCTTCTTTGTAAAAAACAAACAACAGTAGAACAGAGAAAGGAGTATCAGGAGTTGAGCTGGATTATAATATAAATTGCTGAAATTATTTTGATATATTATTTACTACAAATAAAAAGTTCATCGATTTTGACAAGTTTGAAGAAATTAGGGCTGGCTGTAGTGGCACACACTCATAATCACAGTATTTAAAGGTTGGAGACAGGAGAATTGTGAGGTCAAGGCCATTTTCAGGTACATAAAGAGTTACCAGACATCCTAGGCTAAGAGAGACTCTGTGTCAAAGCAAACAGATCCCATGTCAGGGCCAGGAATGAAATTTTGTGGTCGACACACTTTTAGTACACTTGAGACCCTAGGTTCAGTCACCAGCATTGCAAAAATAGCAATGATAAAGTGATGGGTCATGAGGCAGAGCTGATGGATGGCTCTAAGCTATCAGCTCTTGTCAGTGCCCTCCTGACACTGACACTGTGTGACTCTCACACTCTCCACACCATTCTTGAGGTCTCCATAGGACTTGTCACCAAGCAGCATGCCCCTTTCCACCCTAGACCTCCTCCATTTCTTTTTAGTTGGTAATGTTACGGACTGCATTTAACTCATCAGACCTTGTTTTGAGTTTTTCCTAGTGCTACATTCCAGATCAAGCTGAAGCATTCCTACCTCTCCAACCTCTCAAAAATTCAAAAACTGAGCACCAATGTGACACCAGAAATTTCCACAAATGCTGCTATGCTAAATAAAACTGCTTCAAAACATATGCTCATTGTGCATAAAGTAGCATACACATTATATACAATGCAAACAAATTCTGTTCATAATCTTGAGTTCTAGCTCTGAAATTGCTTCTTATGTGTATGCTCTAAAATCTGAGGAGACCTCCAACCTGAAGCATGCTGGTCCCAAGCATTGCAGACACAAGATACTAAACCTGTAAGGGTAAAACTATGTTTGTCTTGACTTCCCAGTCATTACCCTGAGGAATCACCATGTTTTCTTGGATTTCAGGGTGTTTCTCCTTAAGTGGAATAATCCACCTGTCGTCAGGTGAAAAACTGTCTGCAAACACTACAACCTCAGAACTAAGGTATCTTCTCTTGTCCTCTCTTCCCAATCACTTCAGTGTCTGCTGATGAAAAGAAAATTCTGAGATGACCTAAAATTTAACAAGGTCTAGCAGCTGGAGAGGAGAAAGTAAGGAAACATATATTGTCTAACAACCGTGGATCAAACCAACAGCTTAGCCCACATTCCTGACTTTAAGAATACTCAGAATGCCGGGGGTTGTTACGATCACCTTTTCCCACAAGTCCTCAGGGGCACTCTCCTATCAACTTGCCCCATTTCGTGTAACTCCTCTTAAAGTAATTATTATTACTGTAATAATTCAGGTGTTCCTTCGGGGTGGGCCTTACTTGTAGAATTTGGCTCAGGACCATGTTTTGTTTTGTTTTTCCCTATACAGACTCTGTATTGGCTCAAATAACCCTTTATTTCTGAAACCCTTTAGCTTCAAGTTTACTGAATAGCTGGGAATAAAACACACAATGAATTTAAGATCCATATACTTTATTACATATAAAATATGTCTCAATAAGCCAAAAGGGATGGTCAAAAGTAAACATTGTACAAGCAGGTAATATATCTGAGACATTGCTTCTAATTTTTCAGTTTATTCTGATATTACTTATCAACAAGTCCCAAAACTATCACAAACGCTCCCCTCAGTCTGGTTTCAAAAATTTCCAATACCTTTCTCCTAAGGTTTTTTTTGTTTTTTTTTCCTCCCCAAATGGTTAGTATGGTCTTCATTTTTCAGTAAATGTTTAAAGTCTTGAAGAAACCTGAAGCATTTTTCATTTACCAGCCTTTCCAGTCTTCTCTGTCCCTAAACTCTTGGGAGTGCTACTTATTTCCCATTTTGGGTCAAACCTAGCGGCAGTGATGACTGGACGTCAGCATGAATCACTGAAATCTTACAAGCCTCTACATCTAACACACATACTTGTGTACGGAGCTGAAGAGATGACAAACCAGCCAAGAACACCAGGTGAGCTTGCAAAGGATCTTGGAATTCCATTCCCAGCAATCGCATGGAATCTCACCTCCATCCATAACTCCAGTTCCATGAAATCCAATCCCTTCTTTCAAATTCCATGGGCACCATGCACACATGTCCACGTTAAAACACATACAATCATCATCATCATCATGATCTAACATACCATTTTTATAGATGAAAATTGATCTGCTGAGTTGATGTATTTTTTCCCAAGGTCATACACCTGGCCCGAACCATTCAAAGTTCTTTGCTTTATCAAGACTAGAGTCAGGAAAGTGGTGCTGGAGAGATGGCTCAGCAGTCACTCTTCCAGAGGATCCAGATTTATTTCCCACAATCCACATGGTAGCTCATAACTGCCTATAACTGAAATCTTATGGAATCTGATGCCCTCTTCTGGCTTCTGTGGACACCAGTCATATACATGGTGTACAGACATACATGCAGAGAAAACATTGATATACATAAAGTAAAAGATGTAGCAAAGAGTAGTGGTACATGCCTGTAAACCCAGTATTGAGAAGCTAAGTGGAACACCATCTGTTCAAGGCTAGCCTGGTCTACATACATGCTACACAGCAAGGAAAACAAAGCACATCAATTTTGCCTTAGTTACTTTTCTATTGCTGTGGTAAGACATCACGATGATGGTAAAATACAGAAAGAACAATTTACTGGGACTTATAGTTTCAGAAAGCTAGTTAGAGTCCATTACTATCATGGAGAGGAACATGGCAGTTGGCAGGCAGGAATGGTGCTGGAGCAGTAGCTGAGAGCTTATATTGTATCCACAAGCACAGGGCAGAGAGAGAAAGCTAACTGGGAATGACTTGGGCTTTTGAAACCGTAAAATCTAAGCCCAGTGACACACCTCCTCCAATAAGGCCGCATCATAAACAGTTCTGGCAACTGGATCCAAGAATTCAAGTGTACGAGAGCATCTGGGCTTATTCTTATCCAAGCAACCACATTCATCGCATAGAAGTGCACTGAGGGCAGAGCCGCCTGCACAGGAACATCATTAGCATTTATTTTCTTTCTTTAGTGAAAGTAAGAAAGAAAGAAAGAAAGAACGAACGAAAGGAAGGAAGGAAGGAAGGAAGGAAAAGCCATAATATAATGAACAAATAAAACAGAAATCAGTGATGTAAGAGTCAGTAAGGGCAGAGGGTACATAATCCATCTTTCCTGTCTGGGAAAATTAACAGTGCTTCTAAAGGTACAGATAATTTTCCTTACAATCAAGTCAAGCCAATTCATGGTATGATCTCTACCGTAAATGCTGGCAAAATAAAACACCAAGCTAGTCACTCATTGCTGTATAACTTAAATATATGTTTTCCTGAGTTCATGAATCTACATTCTGAGTAAACTTGGCAAGGGTAACATCTCTGCTCTTCTGGGATGCAGGGCTTTGATAGGGATCTGGAAGATTAGGCTCTGCATTTGTGCTAGACTGCTTAGCACATGGCTGGCAAGCTGATGCTGGATATCTGCTGGAAACTCAGCTTGGGTTAGAACCAGAGACTTTTAGTTTCTCTTACACAAGCCACTTATGACTGTGTGGCTCCTCACAGCATAGCAAGGTAACCAGGCTTCAAAAGAAATGGCCCAATCCCCCAATTCACCCAGTTTTACTTAGGCCACATTCTATTGGTGATGGCCGTTAAAAAGGATTGTTCTGATTAAAAGACAGGAACACGGTCACAAAAGAAATATTGGGTCAAGGTCCAAGTGGAATATATGGGATAAAAGAGATAACCTGTCCGAGCAATGAGACAGATATAGATCAGAAAATGACAAAGCTGACTTTTAGTCCTGTTTATTGGTTGTTATTAAGCAAGTGTTTCCTATAAAAAGCAAAGCACAGCCAGGAGAGATGGCACAAATTTTTAATTTCCAGCACTCAGAGAGACAGAAGCAGGTGGGACTCCATGAGTATGAGGCCAGTCATTCATTCATTCATCTCACTAAACAATCCATCCAACAACGTGATGGAGAAGCTGAGGCCCCTGCAGCCTGTTAAAGACAGGTTTCCTGGCACAGAACAACTCACTATATAACTAATGTTGAAAACGTGAATAAAACCCCCGGGGTATGGAGAAAAGAAGACAAGTGACTCAGCCTGACAAACCTCTGGGAATTCCACCAGCACAGGGGAGTACATACGCTCTTCCAAGGTTCCCCAAAGAGATTGCTCTTCTATAAGCCACCAGTCCTTTCTGCAAACTAGAGCAAGAGATGTCTGCAGAGATATCTATCCAGGTATTCCCAACACATTGAAGCATAAGGAACTCTTCTCAAGAGTAAAGATTCTGTGGACTACCATGTGACAATGTGATTTTATCATCAGATCAATGAGAAAAACTCAGGAAGGACACAAGTACCATGAATTCATGAAAACCTCTACCAAATCCTATTTGGACTTTGCCATAAGGGCATTCATATGAAATAGAATGCTCAAAAAAATACTTGATTGGAATAAATTTCTTAGGATAGGGACAAATACCTATCAGTTATTGGTAAACATCTGCATAAAATGTATTTGAAAAAATGTAGACTGGTGTGAAGGTACATACTGATAACCCTACACTAGGAGGCTAAGGAAGGAGGATGGCAAGTATGAAGCCAGCCTGGGCCATGCAGCAAAATCCTGTCTCAAGAAAGGAGACAGAGGAGGAGGGCTTGGGAGATGGTCAGTGGGCAAAGCACCTATAATTACAGTTTGAGAACTCAAGTTCTAATCCCTAAATCTACACAGTTAGGCAGAGTGGCCTGAATTTGTAATCCCAGTGCTCCTGTGATGAGATGGGAGGCAAAGAAAGGAACACCCTCAGCTCACAAGCCAGCTAGCTTAGCAATGAAGCAGCCCACACAAGAGACCCCATCTCAGACAAGGTGGAAGGCAACGATCAACGCCTCAGAGTGTCCTCTTACATACAAATGACATGGCATTTACACAGTTGAACTCATACAGATATGCAGATACATACATGTACACACACCATACATGTACACACACCATTCATGTACACACATCACACATGTACACACATCATACATGTACAATCATACATGTACGCACATCACACACGTACACACATCATACATGTACACACATCACACATGTACACACATCATACATGTACACACATCACACATGTACACACATCATACATGTACACACACCACACATGTACACACAGAAAAAATGAGAAAGAAAGCACCATGACAATTTCTTTCATTGTTTCTAGATTTATCGTGTATGTATATGCACTCATGGATATGTACACAATACACAAGTGTATGTCACAGAGCATGTGTAGATGTCACAGGACAACTTACTGGAGAGTCAGTTCTGTCCTTCCACCTTTACATGGGTTCCAGGGATCCAAATCAGATCATCAGGCTTGGCAGCAAGCACCTTGACCCACTCAACCAGAAATTCTTAAGGAGTTGTTTTTGGGGCATTTTATCTCAGGGTTCTTTTACCACACACATGGATAGATATACTCAATAAATAACCTTTTCCAAAACAGATTGTGTGGTTCTATTATAAACTTGTCATTTCCTCCTTTTTAATATATAATATAAAACTGGTTTTCTTTTGTTTTGTTTTTCTTTTTGCTTTTTGAGACAGGTTTCTCTGTATAGCCTGCTATCCACTGTAGACCAGGCTGGCCTAGAAAATCAGATATCCTCCTGTTTCTGTTTCCTGAGTGCTAGAAGTAAAGGTGTGTGCCACTAAGCCCAGAACATATTCTTATTAATTAAAAATATAAGACTTCTCTAACTAGTTGATGACAAAGTTTTGGTCTTCGTCTCTCAATATAATTTGTCTGTTTATTTTTAAAGACAGGTCTCTTTTCCTTGTGTATCTTTGGCAGGTCTAGAACTTACTACATAGACCAAAATGGCCTTGAACTTCCAAGAGATCCTGCCTCTGCCTACTGAGCGCAGGGACTAAAGGTGTACACCACGACACCTGGCCCCAGACCCTACTGAGTTCCAGGACAGCCAGAGCTACAAAGTGACACCCTGTATGAAAAAAAAGTCAAGTAGGGCCTGGTATAAGACCTTTATGTAGGGGGACTGTGGGACCCCTCTTTCTCTTTGCCTTCATGCTTCCTGGCCATGAGGTAAGCAGCTTTGCTATAACACATAATCACACCATATGTTGCCAGCCCCAAAGCAATAGGGACAGCAGACGATAGCCTGAAATAAGCAAAACTGTGAGCAGGGAAACAAACAAAAACCCTTTGGTCTTTATGACATAATTATCATCTCAGCTATTTGTCACAGTGACAAATTAATGTCCATTAGTGTCCAGGCACGTATTCTCTCAAGGCCTTGTGGAAGGTACAAGAACTGAAGGGGAGCAAGTGTGCCAAAACAAGAACAGAGGTACCTAGCATCAGAGTGAAGTATTTCCACAACAGCTGCCAAGTTTATGAAAATCCGTGCACCTCTCCTTTTGCTTAGCCTGTGGTGAAGATGACTATTTCAAAGCTGACTGCAGTAGAAGGAAACTCACAGCTAGCCATATGGAAGCTCTAATAGGTTGTGGAACACTTTGGAAAACCTGGGATGTGACAGAAAGCAGGGCCACAGGTGACTGGGCTTATGTACTTGCAGGGTTCTCAGAACAGACAGACACACTAGAAGGAATTTACTCATGTAACATTGTCTGAGAAATCAGCAGTCAGCAAACTAGAGACCTGAAAGAGCCAATGGTATGGCACTAATTGATCTGAAGACAAAAAAAAAGTAGAGCTGATGAACTGATGAGGTAATAACTCAAGGGCCCAAAACAGGTTAAGAGCCAAGGTTTTGGGCTGAACCCACCGTCAGGATCCAGGCGGGAGTTATACCTGACTTTATTCTGTTTAGGTCTTCAAATAATTAAACGAGGGTATGAGTTTGACCTGATGTACTCATTCAAATGTCCCTTTCAAAGGCCAGGCATAATGCCACATTCTGGTATCCCACTCCTTGAGAGGAAGAGAGAGGAGGATCGTCACAAGTTCAAGGCCAGCCTAGGACTGATACTGAATCCCATACCCTCCAGGATATACAATACACTGTCTCAAAAAGCAAGCAAGCAAACAAAATTAAAAAAAAAAATTAATCTTATCCAGAAACATAGGCAGGAGACTGTTTGATCACACATCTGGGGACTTGTGGTCTTATCAGGCTGACACATAAAATTCATCATCATCACTGTCTTATTTCTTAACTCTCCCAGACAGCCAAAAGGGCATTAAAAAGATTTTGAAACCTAAAGCTGGGCATGATGGCTCATATCAGTAATCCTAGCATTTGAAAAGGCAGGAATTCAAAGCTATCTGCAGCTACATAGGGAGTAAAGAAATAAAAAGATCACCTCTAAAATAAAATAAACCTAAAATCTGGTGACAAGTAGATGAGAACCAGGCAGAGGAAACCAACTCCTCGCAGGTCAATTACGCTATGGTCTAACATAAGCAGAGGCTTTCCTCCTAATCTGTGGAGTGAAAATATGATGTGAAAAGTCAGCCCTGAAGATGATGGGTTACTACCTGAAACTGAACTGCCCTCCAAAGCCATAAAGAAAGAGAGTTGCTGTGGGGTGGAGGACCACTCACCAGGTAAAGATCCATGCTTAGCACGCCCAAGGCTCCACCCTCAAGAAAAATCTGCTTTCAAAACATACATGCTTTGTCTTTCTCTCTTGTTGTAAACACACAGATACTGTCACCCTTCTTCATTTCCTACTACCCTCACACGTGTGTGAGCACGCACTTGGCCCATCACAGGCCCATCCAGAGTAACAGCATTGAGAGGTTGAGTCCTCTGGTTACAGGAGAACTAGAGCTGGAAGAAAGGAGACTATCCAAGGAAAATCACAGGCTAAAATAGCCCAGCCCATGTGTGGCCAGAACACGAGTCAAACGGTTGGCTAGACCACAGTCATCACAACACTCATCTACAAAGGAGGATCTGAAGAACCAGCCTAGACCAATCTTAGGTTTAAAAGCCTTCTTACAGTAAAGACAATATAGGTTCATTTCCGTTTTTCAAGGATTGGGCTATGCGTCACCTGTAACCTTAACTACAAATGGTTCTGTATTTTTTGGCCCAGAAATGGCATGTTTTAAAAACTTATCTACCTTTGTTTCAAAAGGTTCTATGACCCCCTATGATTACCTTACTATGACTACCTGTTGTGATTACCTTGTTTTGATCGTCTGTTATGTTCTGCACCTGTAACCCTATCCTCTTTGCCTGCCAAATCCACCACTTTGAAAGCCTCTAACCCTGAGCTATAGAAGCCTTGTCTTCCTCACATCCAATGTTGACCTCTTGAACCCTGCCTTAGGGGGAGGCAGCTGAGTACACAAATCAAAAGCTTGCTTTAATTACACTGTCCATGATGATTTGGGTTGATGGTCTTTCTCCTCCCAGCTTTGGGATTAAGAGATCATTCCAGGTCCACTTATGGGGCATCCAGCAGGTTCACTCTGTGGTGGCTTCTAGGCCAAGTGTCTTTCCCACATGACCTTCCTTCTCATGGACATCCTAGTTCCCATCATTTTAGAGATGTTTCACAACATGGCTTCCCCCAGAGACAGTGAGACAGACAAAGGGAGAGAGGAGAGTCAGTCTTTTATACCCCAATGTGGGAAGTGATGCCTTATCAAGTCATATGTCTTTTCTAGTCATTAGAAGCCTGCCACCAAATCCAGCTCACATTCCAGGAGAGAAAAGTTAAGCTTCATCTTTCAAAGAAACAGATGAAAACAAGAACAGCCTTGCACACACCTCTTTACTATCACCAGAGAGGGTGTGGTGGTTTGAATAGACTCAAGTGTTTCAAAGCTTGGCCTACTGGAAGTAGCCCTATTAGGAGGTGTGGCCTTGTTGGAGTAGGTGTGGCCATGTTGGAGGAAGTGTGTCTCTACTGAGGTCTTTGCTCAAGCTAGGCCCAGTGTAACACACAAGTCTCCTGTTGTTGCCTGTGGATTAAGATGTAGAACTCTCAGCTCCTTCTCCAGCATGATGTTTGCCTACACACTGCCATGTTCCTGCCATGATAATAATGGACTAACCTCTGAACCTGTAAGCCAGCCTCAATTAAATGTTTTCTTTTATAATAGTTGCTCTAGTCATGGTGTCTCTTCACAGCACAAAAACGCCAACTAAGACTGAGGAGCTGGTAAGATGGCTCAGCAATTAACACTGGCTGCTTTTCCAAAGGTCCTGAGTTCAGTTCCCACATGGCAACTCAATCATTCGTAACTTCAATTCCGGGCCTGACAAATACTCTACACATAAAACAGTGTTTAAAGAGTCTATAAAAACCACCAGAGAGACTATAGAGCCTAAGGAAAATAAAAGCTGAAGGAGGCATAGGACTCTTGTACAGGCCTACCTACTGCAGACTCCAGAGCGAGAGGCAGAACCCAGTACAGCAGCAAAGCAGTATCTCAAACAAACCAACCAACCAACCAACCAAAATAAAAACCAAACCAAACCGAACAACAACAAAAAATGGATCAACAAGGGGAGGTGTCATGGAGATGGTTCAACAGTTAAAACCAGCTGCTTTTCCAGAGGACCCCAGCGTGATTCCCAGGACCTATACAGTAGTTAACAAGTGTCTGTAACTCCAGTTTCAGGCGATCTAACACCTCCCAGCCTTTCTGGGCACCACACATACATGTAGGTGCAGATATACATGCAGGCTGAATATATATACATACAAATAAAATTTAAAAATGTATATAAAAATAGTAATAAGAAAAGAAAGACACCAATGCATTCATTTTACTCTCACAATATTCATTAATCCCCAAATCTCCTTTTCTTTCCCAAGAGAGGCTGTGTTTGCTTCCAGATAATGTAAATTCCTTGAGGAAATTGTGCTCAGAGAAAGGGGGGTTGCCAGGACTGCTTGTCACAACTCTAATCCCCACACTGGGGATACAGACCAGGCTGGGGTACGAAGTATAAGAAAAATAAAGGTAAGTTATCAAGGAGGTGAGGGGATTCCTTAGAGATGTCATACAAAGAGTAGGTCTAAAACGATCCTTCCCAGTACTGTTCTAGACAAACACCACAATCTCAGAGGGAAATGAGCAAAGAAAGCTAAAACCTACCTTCCACAGAACCCATAGGATCTTGTATCTTGAGGCTATCCACAACCATTAGAGATATTAAACTCCAAGACTTATGTTAGTCAAGCATTCCATTGCTGTGACAAAAAAGCACCTAAAATCTTAATTTAAAAGGAGAAAACATTTATTTTGATCCATGGTTTGTGTGTGTCAGAGATGGAGGGAGAGAGAGAAAACAGAGAGGGATGGAGGGTGAAAAGGGGGAAGAGGGAGAAGGATTCAGTCCATGGTTACATGGATTTATTCGTTTTGGGCCTGTTGCAGCACAGAACATCATGACACGAGTGCATGCTCATCTCACACACAGGACCAGCAAGCAAAGAGACAGGAAGGGCTCTGGATCCCAATGTCCCCTACAGGTCATGATTCTTCCACTAAGTTCCATTTTCTATAGGTTCCATCACCTATATAAGAACCAAGTCTTCAACACACTTTGGACATACACTCAAGATTCAAACTGTAGCTCCACACACTGAAAACTAACCTCCTTCTACCTTTCCTTTGGCTGCTCACAGCTCTTCGAATTCTTATATAATCCCAACGAAAGATACTTAACACATCATTAATCACCGAGATGCAATTTCTCATCAGTATAGTAGAACTGGGGCACAAGAAGGTAAGAACTTAATTTATATGAATTTATTATTTGTTAGAATAAAATACTATTACCATGTCTTGGTTACCTGGTTTTGTTAAGACTAATGCTTTCTATATGCTTAAATACTGCTCTAACCCATGTATGAATCCCGGTGGTTGCGAAGAAACTTTCAAGTAAGCGGATCAACCAGACATTAGTATTTTTCAGGGGTTGAAGAGATGGTTCAGCAGCAGGGAACACTTGCTGCTTTTGTAGAGGACCTAGGTTTAGATCCCAGCATCCACATTGGGTGGCTCATAGTTTCCTAAAATTACAGTTTCAGGGGATCTGACACTCTCTTCTGGCCCCAGAAGGCACTGTGTTTGAGCTGGGGGAAGGTGGAAATCCCAGGAGCAAGGAGCAGGCTCTCTTAAAGGAGCCAGTGCATTTCCAGATCATCCCCAGTTCCCTCGATTCTCCATAAAGTAAGCAAGCAAGCACGCACGCGCGTGCGCGCTCTTACTCAAAGCATGTTAAAACAAAGAAAGACTTAACCTAAACATCCAGAGTCCTAAGTAAAATCCAAAGAAAAAATAAAAAGCTGAACCTATGTTAAAAATAATACAAGATCAAATGACCTAACTATTTGACTGTAGAGCACTGGAGATTAGTTCCAATGCTTTGATTCAATTGGGAATCTGTGTGTCCAAATGCTAAAAGTCCTTGTCCCCAATGGGTTTTTTGATCGATCAGTAAAGATATCAACAGACAAGCCAATAGCTGTGCACTTAAAGAGTTTTGTGTGTCTGTGTGTGAGAGAGAGAGAGAGAGAGAGAGAGAGAGAGAGCGCGCGCGCGTGAGCGCGTGCAAGCGAGCATGTGCTCCAGTGAGCACACATGCAGGACAGAAAGCAAATGAGTCATGTGAGAATTTTGGGTGGGAGGCCCCTGGTCACTTGCCCAATTGGGCCTGGGGTAGCAGGGGAAGGTTTAGGAGTGCCCAGACTTTGAGGGAGCCAAGACATTTAAAAAATAAGCTAATGTATCTTTCATTTGCGGATCCAAAGATAGCTCCTGGGTGGGTGCAGGAGTGCGATCCATCGGGAGTCAAAGCAGTGCAGCACAAACTCACTGCTACAAGTAGAGAGTTAAGACTATTACCGACCACAGTCAAATTATCTTGAGCTACCTATCCTTTTGAAAGTCATTCATAGTCCACTCTTATGTCTGACTTAGCATCATTTGTTCTTCACTGTTTGCTTATATGAGTTCAAACTAAGAATATCTTCAAATAATGTCTGAAACCTTTAACAGGGTTTCCACAACCTTGCTTCAACCCTCCTATAATAGACTTTGTTATTTTTCTCGTGTTTTGCCTACGTGCAAACATGTCTGTGTGTGCCTGGTGCCTGTGCTGGCCAGAAGAGGGACTGGAGATGGAGATATAGATGATAATGACCACCATATGGATGCTGGGAATTGAACCTGGGTCCTTTGCAACATAAAAGTTCAGGCATGGTAGTGTACATCTTTAACCCCAACATTCTGAAGGCTGAGGCAAGAAGGTCAAAAGCTCAAAACCAGAGCTGGGTATGGTGGGATGTGTCTTGGATCCCAGCACTCAGGAGGCAGGGCAAGCAGATCACGGAAAGTTCAAGGCCAGCTTGGTCTACATAGTGAGTTCCAGGACAGACTGGGATACACAGAGAGCCCCTGTCTCAAAAACAAAAAGTTCAAGACCAACCTGGATCATCTAGCCGGATCCTATTAAAAAATAAATAAATAAAGGAAGGAAAGAGAAAGTAAAATTCGAGTTTACTTTGTTCAAGTGCTCAAAGCTATTACTTAAAAGTACTAAAATTCAAATTTTAGTTCAGAATTTCTTAGTCTCAGCATTACTGACTTTGTAAAAATGTTTTATCGTTTATATATAGGGCTGTGTATACACAGCCAAGTTGGCCTTGGCCCTTCCATCCTCCTTCCTCAGACTGAGGCCTGGGATTACAGGCCTGTAAACACTACTGACATTTGAGCCAGGTAAATGAGGCGGCTGCTGCAGCACTGCCGAATATGTAGCAGCATTCCCCAGCCGCTAGACACCCAAAGCTCTTACAACCAAATGCCTCCAGACTCTGCCAAATGTTCTTTAAGAAACAAAAATCTCCTTTAGTTTATGTGTCAGTGTTAGCTAGGGACAAGATATAGCCTCCTACAGATCCATTCCCTTCAGCTAGTCCACGCCCATGCTAACAGTGCATCAATTTCTGAATGCACCAACGGATTAACCTATTGAGGAAGACAGAGTCCTCATGATCCAATCACTTACTCAAAGTCACTCTTCCTCTCTACAGTGCTGCCCTGGGGACCAAGCCTTCAACACATGAAGCTCTAGGGGACACTTTAGATCCAAACCCTTAACAGCTGAGAAGCACTGCTTTTATCTAAGTTCACCTCTGCTATTCCAGCAGTCACGCTATCACCAAAATGAGCCTTCCAGACCTTCAGGGCCTACAAATGTCTGGAGTCTACCTTCACTACTAGTAAGCAGAGACTACAAATCTTCTGTATCAACAAAATCACCACACTATCTCATATTCTAGTGTGTTTCCTCCATTAATAAGAGTTTTCCCAGCATGGCCATATATCGCTTATGTCTACATCTCAAGAACCTAGAATTAAAAAGTGTTCCAATTTGTATCTTAAATTACACACACCCAAGGCTGGAGACATTTCAGCAGGTAGAGCACTTCCTGAGGATCTGAGTTAGGTCTCAGCTCACTCACTCTGCCTGTTCCAGGGAATCCAATGTCCTCTTCTAGCCTGTATGGGTGCTAATGCATGTGAGTGTGTGTACGTACATGCAGAGACCAAATAAATCCTAAGAAAAAAGAAGAGTTACAGGATATTCCAAATAATTCAAGTTATGGAGGCATCTTTGGGACAGTGAAATGGCTGGCTTGCTGCCAAGCCTGATGACTGGAGTTTAATTGTCCAGACATAGTGGTAGAAGGAAAGAACCAACCACCTCAAGTTTTCCTTTGACCTCCACATTCACACCAAGCTACGCACACACCCACAAACACACATGAATAAATATAATTTTTAAAATTACATAATCAAAATGCCTGGTTTCCTTTGCTGTAAATAAATAATTTTTTAAAAGCCCTCAAAAAACATCCAGAAATGGTTCTTACTGTATGTACTCTATTTCATAACCAAAGCATTACTAACAGATATGTTGAACTCTTCATCATTTTTCAAAACCAGAGAGAGATCAATATTCCAAACTGGAATCTCCTTTCAGTCTAATCCACCCAGCAGGGCATGCAGTAAAGTTTCACAACTTTCGGTCCCAGCCCACAGTGATACTTACTTCACCAGCCACTTATTCATTGCTCACTAGTTTACTGAGCCATCTGTCTCTCAGTACAAAGTAAAATATAATTGTGCACAGTATTATGTAGAAAGATGAATGAGGATGAGTAAATCAAAGTTTCAAATTAAAAACAACAGTAGATCAGCAGGTGCCTTTGGATACTGTTCAGCTTAGACTGAGAAGCATTCTGAGAGATAATCCTTAAAAATCTCATTATGGAAGGCTGTGGACACAGTGCAGGTGGTGGAATGCATACCTAGCATGTATGAAGCCGTGGGTTCAAGCCACTATACCATATAAACTGGGAAGGTTAGACATTCATGTAATCCTAGCATTTAGAAGATGGAAGCAAAATAAAATAAAATAAAATAAAAATGATCACAGTCATTCTCAGTTACTACTGAGTTTGAGGTCAGTGTAGAGCATACAAGACCCTTGCTGAAAAGCTTCATTATGAGCTGTGAGTGTAGCTCAGTCATACAGTGCTGACCCAGTATGCACAAGATCCTGGGCTTAATCTCTAAAGCTATATTAAAAATTCTATAATCCCCGCCCCAGATCATCAAGAAAAGCTAATGTCCCAGTGTGTAAACCAGTGAAAGAAATCCATCTTAGGTCTTCCTGTCCAAACAAAGAAAAGAAAAGAAAAGAAAACAAAAGAAAAGAAAAGACTGTGTTTCTCTTGAGTGATTTATGTTTACTGTTAGATATCACTGACCTGGAAGATTAATTTCTTCACTCACTTTACTCCAGAATATGCAGAGCCAACCCAGAGTTACAGATTTAATTTTATTCTTTTTCTCTCAAATAGTCGTCGGCTTAACTGATTTACTCTCTCAGCTCTACCTGTCTTAAGGAGTGGGGTAGGACTGCAGACATGACTCAGTGGCCAAGAACACTCACTACTCCTGCTGAGGACTAAAGCTCCACTCCAAACACCCACCTGGTGGCTCAGACCATCTGTAACTCTGGTTCAAGGGATCCAATGAACTCTTCTGACCTCCTCTAGTAGCAGGGACACATGTGTATACACACACACACGCTGGAAAACACCCATACACACAAAAATAAACATATTTTTTAAGAAGCAAGAACTGTCCTGCTGTATCCAGAAACAGTTTCCACGTGGTCATCTATTACTTATTGCCATTACTATCTTTTTGCTTCCTCTTTTGCCATGGACCTTGCACAGTTGCACACCTGAATTCACATTGATTAAGACAGTATGCACAAGACCTGCATATGCTCAGGCCAGAGAAAATTCCAGCACAGAAAATGTAGATAGACACAAAGTCCTACGCCTGCCTAAGGAGCTCTTGGCAGTTGGTAGCTGTTGTTAGAGGGAATACGTTTTCTTTAAGGCTGCAGCTTCTGGCAAATGAACTACCCTCCAGTGAAGGCCACAGGTCCAAGAGTATACAGCAGCATAAACTGCATTTGAGGGGGGGAAAAACCCAAACAAACAAAAAACCAAAACCAGACAGACAGGCATGTACAGACAAAGCTGGGCGGTCTGGGAGAAGAGAGGGCTGAGAGGGGCTGAATATGATTAAAATACATTGTTCAAAATTCTGAAAGAATTAATAAAAACTGAAGGTGAGATGGGGAGATAGATGTGTAGTTAAGAGCACTGACTGCTCTTTCCAAGGACCTAGGTTCAATTCCCAGCACCTGCTTGGCAGTTCACAGCTGTCTAAACTCCACCAGATCCAAAGCCCTTTTCTGGACTCTACAGGCACCAAGAATGTACATGGTGTACTGGATTTCATGAGTTCTTTTTCACCTGGAACTTACTGTGTACAGAAAATGCTGTGCTAATCACTACACAGGGACTTTGTGGGCATCAGCCTGTTGAACTAATTTTGCTTCCCCCTCACCCCCCGGCTCCCGTCCACATACCCCCCCAGGCTCAGAAAGGATCCCACTCCCACCTGTACTGGTACTAAGGATTAGGCTCAAGGCCTCCTGCATGCCAACCAAGACAATACAAATGGGAAAGGCTCTTTGTATGATATACAGAACTGCAGAACTAGACACAGGGGATGGACTGGGAAATAGGTACAGAAGAACATCCGTGTACATTATTTTAGCCATATGGTTTATGAGCTCACAGCAGGCACGAGACAACAGGTGGATTCACATTCGGCCAGAATCATGGAATGCAAATGTGGGAGCAAAAGAGGAGAGCACAGGGGAGGGGAGGAGAATGGAGAAACCCCTCACTGAGGATGTGATGCATGTACTAAGTTTCAAAGAAAGGAGCAGAGTGAAAGTGTTGAGGAAGAAAGGGTAATCATGTGCAAAAATGAGAGAGAAGAAACGTTCTGGAAATGGCCAACAGAATACATTCAGCAATTCACTCATTGTGGCTCACCAGATGGCAGGTCCATCAAAGAGAATTCCTATGGCTACAGCACTAACCAGTGGCTAGAAAAAGAGGCGGAAGGGAAACAGAAAGTCCTCAGTTGCTACAGTTAGGCTAAAAAAATTTGAATTATGCCTGGCAGTGGTGGCGCACGCCTTTAATCCCAGCACTTGGGAGGCACAGACAGCGGATTTCTGAGTTCCAGGCCAGCCTGGTCTACAGAGTGAGTTCCAGGACAGCCAGGGCTACACAGAGAAACCCTGTCTCAAAAAACAAAACCAAAACCAAAAAAACTGAATTATGTTCAACAAGGAGGAAACACATAGGGCTCCTACATGAGAAATACATGATCACGGCAAAGTCCAGTAAATAAATGGAAGATTAGAAGCCAAAAAACCCAGTCAGGTTATACTCAATTACCCCACAGTCTAGCAGTAAGTGAGAAATAAACTATGGCCGTTATAAAAAATAAACAGTACGACCTTGTATATTTTTATTTTCTAATTACCGCCACTAGAAAAAGTTAAAAATAAAAGTTTATGTGTGTGTGCATGTATGTATGTACATATGTGTAAATGCAGTGGCCTTACCATTGTTGGTGGCAGAACAGAGACTAGGGGGAAAGGGAGGGACAAATAGATTTACCCTTCAGACCATAGGAATCCTAGTTTACTGCATAGTCTACAAAAAAGCAATAGGCTAAGCAGTGACTAGAGTTCTTCCTGCTATGAAAATAATTTTAGTAATAGCAAAAATTACTTAATTTGGGCCAGCAAAACAACTCAGTGGATAAAGACATTTGCTGCTATGTCTGACAACCCGAGTTCAATCCCTGACACCCACATGATGAAAGAACTGAGTCCTGCAAACTGTTCCTGCCTTCCATGCTTGTGCATGCATGCACCTGCACATCATGCACACATACATACATGCACACACACACACACACACACTAAATAAATGTAAAAATTTAAGTTTATTTATTCCAATACATCTTATTATCCTACCAGGAAATCATTAAAGTTTAGAGTGAGACCCTCACATTCATATTTTTGTGCTAACTGTTGTAAATTAGTCTCTGACCTCCATATGCAACGTCCACACTCACATATACATACAAAATGAGAAAACAAATGAAACATTTTATAAAAATTACACTGAAAATTGACAGTAATGAGGTAAAGACTAGCAGACAGATCCAGGGACTTACTGGTTGACTAGCCAGCTTAGGCAAATGGTGAGCCTCAGATCTCAAAGTGACAGAAACCAGAGTAGATTGCTGTGCTTCCCATGGACATGCATATATGTGCATTCACCTGCGCGCGCGCGCACACACACACACACACACACACACACACACACACAATTCAGTTCCTCAAGTACGCTAGCCAACCTTGTGGGTGCTCAGTAGCTCTATGTCTGTCTGAGAGTGGACATGCAGGCCTCAAAAGTAACAAAGCTATTTGGCTACTGCCCACTCCCACCACTGGCATTGGCACCTACAGTTGAGGGTATCTGTATAAGAATGGTGCTACTGGCCACAGCCTCATTACTGTAGCTTACTTTCTCAATTCCAATAGAGGTAAAAAAGGAAATCTTCAAATAATTAAATAAAATTGTGCTGTAGTACCCAACAAATGAAATACACTAGAACATATCTGTAGGGTGAATACTCTTCCTCATTGCCTAAGGGAAAAATCCAGTTGTCCGCGGCCTACCTAGGTCCTTACTATTTTCCTAATTAACCATTTCAGTTTATTAGACATTATATACAATAAAGAAAAAGAGAAAGCCGGGGGTGGGACTACTTCCAACTGTATATTTATTAGAAGCTTTAAACTTAGCAGTCAGACAGCCTGGATTCAAATGGTTCTATCATTTATTAGATGTGTGATCTTTGCTAAGTATTGGCCACTCTATGGATCAGTTCCCACTTCTACAAAACTGTGTTACAGAAAATAATACAGAGAATTTGTATACAACACTTGGCACACAGTAGCTGTTCAATGACAATCTCCGTTGAGATGCCAAAGTTGAAATTATGACTAAAGTCAAAAGCGAGGCTTTCTTAATGTTTCCCGTATCATATACCTGAAAGGGATATTTTGTTCTCAAAGGGAGTACCTTCCATGAGGTCGAATTTACTTAAAAACGGACCTAAATAAGAAACTTTATCTACTCACCACGTAATTATGCAGCACAGGGGCAGCCAAGCAAACAGAAAAACTCGAAGCTAGAGAGGAAGGCAGTTGCCTTACCTGCTTTTCCGTTTTCGAGGTGGTTTCTCCACTGTGCCAGACAGTCTACAGACCAAACAAATGAGACCCGTAACTAAGACAACGCACCCTTAGCCTCCCCTTGCCTGTGGGGCACTCCATGTGCCACCCTCGGGGGCCACAGGATGACTACAGGTTGGCTCTGCCTACCCGTGACCTTACAAACACCCCTCATGCAGAGCTTCCTTCCCTCCCACGACCAAGCGACCCGGGACTCACTGGTCCCCGAACGCTCTCGGTTCCCTGCCCCAAGTGTTCGGCTCCCCCAACCACCCGCCCCGGCGGCCTCATTGTCTGCCCAGAGCCGCAGGCCCCCCTAGCTCCCCCCAGACGCGGCCCCGCCCCTCAGACCCGGTTCCCCGCATTCCTTGGCTCCCCGGTGGGGCGCGCGCCCTCTGCTCTCACCCAGCGCGCCCTCGCTCTCCGCCCCGATGAGCTGCTCTCCCTCGGCGCCCCCAAGATGCTGAGTGCCTGTACCCCCGCCCCTTCAGGGCTCGGCGCCTCGACACCGCGGCCGCCACCCCCAGGCCCGCTCTCTCGGCCCCTCGCCCCTAGCCTCCGCCTCGCAACGCAGTCCATCCCACCTGGGGGCCAGGCGACTCCGCGGCTGCTGGGACTGCCGGGCTCCTCTGACCATCCGGCTCCTGCTCCGCCGCGGGAGATGCTCCGGCGGCCGCAGGGCTCGCTCGGGAAGCTGAAGCGGCGGAGGCTGGAGTAGGCGGAGAGACGGGAGGAGGGCCTCGCGCCCTGGCCAGGCTTGCCGCAGGGTCCCGGCCCGCCCCCTCCTCGGTTTCTATTGGTTGCAACGGCAGGGTTCCTGAAAGTCCACTCTCTGGTTGGGCGTTTGGGCCGTCACGTCCCGCGCGGCCCACCCCTAGGTTTGGTTGAGACTGCAGGTGGCGGCAGAGGTGCCTTTAAGACTGCTAGCAGAGCGGGAGGAGCCCTGAGCGCCTCCGTGTGCCAGAAAGGGGGACTTACATCTCAGGCGCCAGACACCTGCCTGCAGGTTCTCTTTGGCTAGCATCCCGCATCCCAGACACCTCCCAGACACCTGCTAATTCCCCCGCCTCCGCACAGCTCCAGAACCAAAAAATCAAGCTCTGCACTTTCTCCAGATACATTCAGAAGTTCGAGGGCAAAGCAGCTCTTTCATAGTCTTCTGAATCACCTCGAATGCAGTCCCTGCGGCTTAGTGTTACCCTTCAAAAAGGACTCGATCTCAAATTGTAAGGATCCAGCAGTTTGGCTGCAGGAAAGATCCTAAGCTTGGGTGCAAGCAGGAGAATTTCTTTAATTACCTCGGGGGGTGGGAGGTGGGGGGGGGGAAGAAACAGAATTGCAAAAAGAACAAATTACAATAACCACAAGGAATGTATTCCATTTTGAAAAGCCTAAAAAGAACTGCTTCTTGTATAAGCTAGCCATTCTGTGCCATTGCAGATGATTCAAAAATCTAACCAGTTAATAAAATTTCACTGCGTTTTTGACAGACCTAAGCATGCAAAACTACCACCATGTAAGTACAATCAGTACTAGTAACCTTTTCTATTCTAACAAAGGACTATCTTTGAAAATATAGCAGATGTAAATGTAATGCACCTGAAGAATCTAATTCGTAAGATCTATGCAAATCTGTCTGGCAGATTCTAAGTTCATTTCTTCCATTTGGGAGACGGCATAAAACTTTCTCTTGAGCCATTTTCATTTTATTAGAACACATTTTGTTAAAACACACATCAGTAATGTAGTGGCAGATATATGGCTCAGCAGAGTAAAAGGTGCTTGCCTGACGTTGTGGCCTGTCCTTGAACCCTTGAAGGAACGCTTTCAAAGACTCTCTGACCTCCACATGCACATGACACACACCTGCGCACACAGCACACAACAGCAAATAAAAATGCATGAGAAGTATCTCACAAATCTCCATAAATGGATAGTATCCCAAATACTGAGATACCTAGTTTTTCACAGAACCAAATGTATTTGGTGTAAGGGGTTCTCCTTTATTCCTAAATGATTCATCTTGCATCTGTCTTCGATGCTGGAATGGTCTTCTTTTTTTTTAATGAAACAGCGGGATGCTGCAAGTTGTAGTGGGATTTATTTTTGCATTGCTGAGGAGCTACTCTTGTTGCATTTATGAGAGGGAGGAAGGAGTAAATAGAAGAGAGAGGAAGGGAAAGGTATGAGTCATGTGACTGGACGCTAGGACATTTAGGAGGGCCAGAAGACAGCTTGTGGGAATCAGTTTTCTCTTTCCACAATGTGGGTCCTGGGGAATCAAAATCAGGTCATGAGGCTTGGCGGCACACACTTTAATCTGCTGAGATACCTTGCTGGCCCACTGCTGAGGATGTAGCCTAGGAACCCCAGCATATGCTCCTTCAGAACTGCATTTCCAGATGTTACCGGGATTTAAAACTTTTATTTACGTGTATGGGTGTTTTGCCTCCATGTAGCCTGTATGCCACATGCATATCTGGTGCCTATGTAGGATTCCTGAGATTGGAGTTACAAGTTGTGATTTACAGGTTGGGAAATGAATCCCAGGCTTCTCTTGAAGAGTAGCCTGTCTTCTTAATCACTTAGCCATCTCTCCAGCCCTGTTACGGGATTTAAAAAAATAGCTTTGACGGGAAAATATCAAAAATCTGTTGTTCACCCAAAATGATGTAATCCAAGGGCCACCAATCATGTCAATTTTCTCCTATTTCCATTCACCTTATCAATTCAGCAAGAAGAAATTAAGGATTTTCAGGTAGAGGAGCCCTGAGGTAATCTTGAAATATTCTAAAATCCTCCTCCTCCTAGCCAACATTTTCCATGACTGCACAGTCTTCTCTGAAGGATAGACAATCTGTCAACAGAACTGCTGCTCCTACTTGTTGGGCCTTTCTACAATGAATATGTCATGCTGTGTCCAGTTCTATCATCTCAGCTTCTGAGCTCTTATAGAAAACATGTACATTCTATTACTCCAGCTCACTATTCACGTCTCCTCCTGCACCAGACACTTCTTTAAATCCCTTGTATTTAAAAGGCTACACTGTGGGGCTGGTGTGACGGCTTAGTGGTTAAGAACACTTGTACTTACAGAGGACCTGGGTTCAGTTCCTAGCACCGACATGGTGGCTCACAATCATACCTAATCCTGGATCTGATGCCCTCTTCTGAGCTTTATGAATAACATAAATGCAGGGAAAACATTCATTCGCATAGGACATTTTTTTTTTAAAGCTATACTGTTAGCAATTATGTTTATTCTGGGTTTCTTTTCCTAATCGTACTGATTTTGGTTGGGTCCTCAGTAAATAGCAGCTTTGGGCATTTTGTGAGTGCTATTTTTAATACCACAATCAACTTTACTATATTCCTTTTAGAACAGAAATAAAAGATCAGAGAATTCAATTTGTTTAGGGTCACACACTGTTGCAAAAACCAACAGTGCTTAAAACAGAAGGCTTGAGCAGTCACTGTGGGGTGCCCTCAGGGTCCACAGTTCAGTTCTCCTGTGTGACCTTGACAAGTAACCCGTTCTCTCCAATCTCATTTCTTCATCTGTGTTGGGCAGTAGGGAAGCAACATAGGCAGAGATCCATAGCAAGAGCACCACAAAACACAGGCTGGGACTGATGGAGTATGCCTCAAATCCCGGGACTTGGAAGACACAGTTTGGTCTACGTGGTGAGAACCTGTCTCAACTGTCCCACCCAGTCCAAAAAAAAAAAAAAAGGGCTCACAAACTAGGACATGCCTGGGCTGGGAATGTAGCTCAGTGGAAGACCACTTACCTAGCATGCATAAGGCCTAAGGCCCTGCGTTCTTTCCTCAGCACTGCAAAAAGAGGACATGATCAGCATCTACCTAAAATGGTTACCAGATTTAAAAATATATTCCACTCATTTATATGCAAAATGTGAGAACCATTATTAGGTACTCGCTGAGTGGCATATATTATACAATAGATGTTTTTGTTGAAATACATAAAAGCAATTGTGTATAAACCACACACGCTGTTCAATTAAGGACCATGTTAGTAGTCTAAGTACAGACTCATTCATGCGAGGAAGGAAACTTGCATCATTCTGGGGACTTTTCAAATGTTTCTTCTTGGTTCTGATTACCATACTTTCATTTCATTTTTGTTACCACACTCTACATATACAACTTACAGTTGTGTGATGACTTTGTGAAGCATGGTGCTGGGCACAGAATCTAGGTTGGAACAATAAACAGTGCTTTTAAGGAACTGGAACACTTAGCCCAGAGGCAAATGCAGGGGAAAAAAGGTTAGTTCTGCTTACCAGTCAGGCAACCAAGGGAATAAGCAAGCATTTCTTCGAGAACATAAATTATATGAAATGCTACCTTCTTCTCAGGGAATTCTATAGACTGCATTAGATAAAATTATTTTTCACAAACTTCCTATAATCTTTTTATTAATTGACACCGAGGGAATGTAGCACCTTTCATCCAAAGAACTGAAGGTGCTTTACAAACATTAGCGTTTAAAAAACAGTGACATTTGAAAATTTGGATTCTTGTAGATAAATCTCTTCAACTCTGTACATAATTTTCCGGAAGCTGACAAAAATGACTCTACTTCTGACAACGGCAGGCTTTCACAGTACAGGCATGTTCCAACACCCGGAGCTGGGGTTACAGAGCAAACACACACAGATCTTAAATGCAGCGAACATTTTGAACCTTATTTCAAAAGCAAAATTCAGCATTTAAGATGCCAGAATCTTCCAACAGTTCTAGACATCCAGATGGAATAGGAGCTGGTACAGGTTGCATATTAGATGTAGTCAAGGCTTTTTAGAACCACACACGAGTGAACACATTTAAAGAAATGAGAATCTTCAGGGAGAAGCATTGACCTATGGAAAGCTAGCCAAGAGTCTAACAGCCAAATGAAGAGAGGGAGGAGGTGGCAATTCAAAGTAGCCAGTTCTCACTGGAGCCTAGAACACTTTATTAGAAACCAAGTAGATCACAGGCAAATAAAAATAGTTCTTAGCTCCATTGATACAACATAAGGGTTTACATTCGGCCTAGATACAGGGAATAGCAGATCCCCTTGCCTACAGGTCTCTGGCTTGCAAGTATCTCCCACCACAAGATTACTCTGTACAATACATAGCCCTTGTTTAGTAGAGGGATCCAAATATTCTTTTTCAGGCTTACAAAGTCCAATACATTCACTCTCTCTTTCCTTCACAAGTCTAATAGCAAAACCTACTTTTTCCAACCTCAAAGCCATTATCAGTGGAAGGATAGTCAGGCAAAACAGAGATGGCAGTTAAGGAATGGACAGAATATTATTGGCACATGCCCAGCTAGTGACAAACAAATGCAGTACACTATGACTTGAAAATAAGTCACATTACAAGAGAATGAAAACGACTACATCAACTAAGCTAAGGAGTGGGAAGTGGAAAGGGGATTGAGAGTTACTGGTTTTACTGGTACAACTTAAAAGCAGTGGAGGGCAAGCACTCAAATACAATTTATGGTAACATGAACAAGAAAATACTGCAGAGCTGTTCAAACACCACACCAAGCTGTCTGCATCATTAGTTCCAGTGTTTCACAATTAGTAAAATACATAGCTACACATTCATTCCTGTGAGATAAAAATACCTTTCCACCTGAATTACACTGGGGTTAGGACAGTAACACAAAGCTACTGATCCACTATTAGTTCAAATGTGTGCATCAAATGTCTCAGCCACTTCTTTCATAGAGCTACACAATTAAAAGCTGTACAAGGAGCTGGGTGGTTGGGGACAAATAAAATCAAAATAATATTGTGCTCATTCAGTAAAAGCAACCCTGATGAAAGATTATTTGCCAAGAAGCTTAGACTATTAAGATCTTTATTGCATTTTTAGATAACCTGGAAGTTCTTATCCTGAAGGGAAAAGTTGTTTTTAAAACTACCTGAACAGATGCTAAAGTGCTTCATCAATCGGCCCCACACGGATTTCCTGGGATGACAAGAAAGTGTAAAGGGATACCAACAATTTCATAAGATGGCATATCCCCAAATCATCTACGACTACAGTCATAAGAGATAATGATATACTTGTCCTTATTAAGTGGACAATTATATATCAAGAACTGATCATCACAACCCTTTAGATAGTCAAATTACAAGCACAAAGCTGAAATGTGGTATGACAGACCTTTACAAGAGAACAGTCTGTTTCTTCTCATACTTTAAATAATCTGCCTCAGATTACAGCTCACAAACACAAGGGTTCTAACTGTTCAGCCTTTAAAATTGCAGTTAAAAACTGAATACTTTGTAAAAGTTAAGGTCAAGGGTTACAGCGAGAATGCTTGCTATTGAAAAGTACACGTGTTTCCTTGATGATACTCCTGACAGAGTGTAAACTGGACTGAGCACATTCTACTCAACTGGTATCAAATCAACACATCAATGCTACAAGTATTAAATGTTTTTCTAATACTATAGAAATAAAAACATTAATATGGCAGTTATGTTCTTTAGGCACAATTTAGTGATTTTTTAAAAAAATATTGAATTTCAATTAAAATTTTAAACTCAACCAAAGGGTCAAAAACTCAACAAAGAAAATGAAAAAAAAAAAAAAAGAAAGAAAGAAAAAGAAAAGAAAAAGAAAGAAAGAAAAAGTAACTTTCAGCTAACAATGTAAGTTGTTTAAAATTTCTAACACTTAACCTATCTGGGTTTTAAGATTATTTTATTAAAAAATACAAGATTTCTGAAAAAAGATCAGTACAATTATCTTAATGTACAAAGTCATAGCTGTAGCAGTTTTTAACTAAAATTTAAAAACACAACAAGGAGGGCAGCCCTTTAGACCAATTTATTTTATACCCTTTAAAACATGAAATCATCATCCAACAAAGGACAGTGCAGTTTACAGCCGGGACAAGGGTACATGACTCAGGCATATGCAGTCCATCCTGCCCACCGGACAACTTTGCTGCTGAAATTTCTTAAACCCTACCAAACAAAAACAGAAGGCTGACTGATACAAATGAGGAGGATTTCCATGTAATTGTCAATTGGCTTTTAAAAAAAGAAATGCTTCCTGTCTCTCCAGAACAGCAAAAAGCAAGAGCTACATGCAGCAATGTGAGTATTAAGACATTTCTCAAGTCTTCTCAAACGAGTCCAAGGTGGGGATAGGATGAGTGACAAAACTGATAGAAAAACACTGCTATTGACACCATAACAAACAATAAATTTAGATAATTTAAAATTAAAAAAAAAGGCAAGAGGCAGCATTTCAGCAGCAAAGTGCTCAATAAAAAGTATATTGTAGAGGGTACAAGAAAGGTGGGGTAAAAGAGGGCAAAAGTGGGCCAGCGGATGGCAAAGGCCTCAAAGGAAATACGGCGTCGTGGTTCTGGGAGGGATAACACGTTCTGAATCTGGAACTGCTCGGAATAACTTTGGTTCTCTCGTATTGACATCTTTGAAGACCATGATGGAAGCAATGTTTCCACAGCGATAGCAGTAGTTAGGAGCAGACCACACTGTGACCAGCTTCTCGTCAAACATAAACTTATAGCCTTCGTGCACAAGCTGATGTGCTCTGCAGATGAGTTTTAAGTTGTTGATATGAACGAACTGAAATTTAGAAAAGTTTTGTAAGTATTCCATCCAAGTGCTTAGTAACCATTCCAAGCAGCAAGTACACGAACAACGCCATCATGATTCTACACCGCACTTCATAGTCATCCGCCAAACTCCAGTCACTTTGGCCCAAGTCTGTTTTGAAGTACAAGGTCCACAATTACAAGTTTCTGAGGCAGGTACACTAATTACACCTGTACTCTCAGTTACTTGGGAGGCTGGGGAGAAGGATCACTTATGCCCACAAGTTTGAAACCTACCTCTGCAACGCAGAGACAGCACATCTTTAAAACAGTAATAGTAGCAGTAGTAGTGATGATAATAATAATAGCAAGTAGCTAGGGTTGGTAGACAGGTAAGGCCCGTCACCAAGGCTGATAAGCAGCATCTGGCCCCAGAACCCACAGGGTAGGAGAAAGCGGACTCCCACAAGTTGTTCTGTAGCTTCTTCACACAACTATAACACATATATGTAGTGTGTGTGTATGCACTCGCATGCGCGCGCGCACACACGCGCGCGCGCGCACACACACACACACACACGGGGGCGGGGGGGGAGATAAACAAACAAGCAAATAAACATTACAGAATGCTAAGAGAACTGAGAGTTTGGGGCTAGCCTGCACCACCTACTTAAGAACTGTGTCAGGTAAAAAAAAGAAATTTCTAGGGGAAAATAATTACCTAATTACTACCAATTGCAAAACAAAGGCTTTCTATTTAATAACCTCATAATAACATTACTTTCAATCTTATTATATGAGGATTTACTGCATGCCATGAAGAGATTATCCTTCTTTACAACCTAAAATGGCCCAGACTGGGTAAAGTCTTTCCATAACTGAGGACAAACCAATGGTCGCAGTGCCTCGATCTATGACTCCATTATGTTGGAACGTATCTTGACAGAACATCATCCCTGTGTCTGGGAATGCTATTTGCCCACACGCTTGTACTTGGCTGTTTTGATGTATGCATTGTTTTGTATATGTATAGGGCAACTAGGTTCGTAATTTGATAAAGCTGTAGTCATAAAATAGTAGATGTCAGAATTTCTGTATATTGCTTATTTGCAATTTATTTACCTTAAAATTTTAGCAAATCGTTTCTGAATTTTAAAATTGTTGTTGTATTCATGCATCCAGAACTGTAGATGATCAGAATCAAAGATTGTAATCATAATATGTTTGGTAAATTTTAAACAAGAAGTTATGTTATATTATTACTGTCTAATTTTTCATCCTAATGATTCTTGTTTCCACCTAGTCATGAAGATTCAGCACATATCTTGGAACAATACTGGATTCTCTAAGCTCATGTGTTACTTTAAAATTTGAAATCAGGCTAGAGAGATGATTAAGAGCAATGGCTACTCTTCCAGAAGATAGAGGTTTGATTCCCAACTACCACAGAGAAGTTCAAAAACCATTTGTAACTCCAGTCCCAAGAGATCTAACACTCTTCTGGCCTCCTCAGGCACTTCATCTACACGACGAACAAACATAGGTGCAGGCAAAACATCAACAGACATGTAAGAAAAAATAAAGATTATGCCATGCATACTGGTGCACACCTTGGATCCCAGCACTGGGGGTGTGGGTAAAGGCAGGCAGAGCTCTGTGAGCTAGAGGCCAGCCTGGTCTACACAGTGAGTTCAGACAACCAGGGCTACATAAACCCTATTTCAAAACAAGCAAACAAACAAACAAACAAACAAGCTTAAAAAGTGTTTTAAACAAAAAATAAGTAAAATAAAATTTGAATTCAACCAGGATTAGGCTGTCAGAATATATGTATGTTTCAGAATATATAACCTGCCATTAAAACAAACAAACAAAGGCTGGAGAGATGGCTCTTCCAGAGGTCCTGAGTTCAATTCCCAGTAACCACCTGGTGGCTCATAACCATATGTAATAGGATCAGATGCCCTCTTCTGGTGTGTCTGAAGACAGCTACGATGTACTCATATAAAATAAATAAATAAATCTTTAAAAAAACTGTTTTGTTTTGTTTTTTTAAAAAAACAAAAACAAAAAAGTTGTCTATCTTGTTTTGGTGATCCTGTTACTTAACTATTACTTTAATAATATCATCAGATAATGCTAGAATAGGTGCTTTCACTATAATCTCATCAAATCATTCAAGAAGCATAAATCAATCAACTATAGTAGAAATTTGATACCCAATAACAACCATAATTTTAATAAATTAATCAAAGAACTACTTTTCCAAAAATGTTATCTTTACCTCATTTGTGACTTTTGCTCCAAATAGCCAACCTGCTCCTCTGGGACTGATTGCCCAAGTGTCCACATCTTCAGGATCTGACCACACCAGGTCACAGAATGCTCCTTTGTGAGGAATTTCCTGATTTCGTTCAATAGTTCGAATTTGATCCAGTGTTTTGATATCAGGAGATAAACCGCCATGAACACACAAAATCTGTTCATCTATTAACTAGAAACAAAAGAATAACCAAGGATAATAATAAACTCAAATTTAGTCATGTATAAATTCAACAATAAATATTAAAACTAAATAAATGGCCACAACTGATAAAAAACATGTAATGTTGTTGGCAAGAAAAATATTTGACGCTCTAAAGAGATTCATATAAACTTACAGCTGCTACTGTGAGCATGTCAAAAACTTTGGTACAGTATCTCCAGGCATTAGCATTTCCATATTTGGTTTGGCACTCATCTGTGAAGAAAACAGAAAGGTTCTCATTAATGAAAGCTACTATTAGACTAATGAAGTCTACTATCTAACAATACACATAACCTAATGAAGACTAGGATATAGCTCAGTGGCAGGCCCTTACCTTGCATGTATAAAGCCCAAGTTCAATCTAGAGTACACACACACACACACAGAGAGAGAGAGAGAGAGAGAGAGAGAGAGAGAGAGAGAGAAAGAGAGAGAGAGGGAGAGGGGTAGATAGAGAAAGAGAGAGGGGGGGGAGAGGGGTAGATAGAGAAAGAAAGAGAGAGAGAGAGAGAGAGAGAAGATTGAGCTAGAGAGGTGGTGGCTCATCTGTTAAGAAAACTTGATACTCTTGCAGAAGACCTTGGTTCACTTCTCAGTAGCTATATGGTTCAAAACTATCCACAATTCCAGTGAGTGGACCTTACACTCTCTTTGGCCTCTGCAGGCACAGAGCACAAATGTGGTACACATACAGCATCCAGGCAAAACACTCACACACATAATATAAAAATAAATAAATCTTTAAACACTATGTTCCTTAAAGAAATTATAATCCTTTTCATTTTAAGAATGACCCTAATATAAAGTTGGATATATTAACCAAAATGCTATCAAAGAGGAAGCAAATTACTGATTTGGTCAGTTATGTTAATGCCAAGTAACTCCAGAACAGTGCATTTCTTTGATCGGAACGCCTTATTCTAGGAGGACAATCAAGTCACACAAGTTTGAGAACCCTAAATTATATGAGCACAAGTAATTCCCATCCAACATTCCTCAGGGCAAACTTGTTTCTTGAGAGATCTGAAAACTGCAACTAAATTCTGTATCTAGTCAAGTTCTAACCGGCAGAACTGATTAGACTCACAAGGGTCAGGAAAATGGCTTACCAGTTAAAGGCGTTTGCCTCCAAGCCTGATGATCTGACTTTGAACCTCAGAATCCACATGGTAGAGAGAAAAAACCAAGTTTTTCAGGTTGTCCTCTGACCCCCACTAATGTACACACACAGACATGCACATACATGCTCAAGAAATCCACTCCACTTCCTGAGTCCCGAGAGTAAAGGCATGAGCCACTACAGCCCAGCTTCAGACATTCGCATAGACATTCATGGAAGAATGTGAACACATGTACACACACACACACACACACACACACACACACACAAATGTAATTTAAAAAATGCAAGCCTTTTATAGACTTAGAAAGAGCAATTCTCAAATTCATATGGAATAACAAAAAAAAAAAACCCCAGGACAGCAAAAACTATTCTCAACAATAAAGAGACTTCTGGGGGAATCAGCATCCCTAACCTCAAGCTGTACTACAGAGCTGTAGTGATAAAAACTGCATGGTATTGGTACAGTGATAGGCAGGTAGATCAATGGAATAGAACTGAAGACCCAGAAATGAACCCAAACACTTAAGGTCACTTGATCTTTGACAAAGGAGCTAAAACTATCCAGTGGAAAAAAGACAGCATCTTCAACAAATGGTGCTGGTTCAACTGGCGGTCTACACGTACAAGATTGCGAATTGATACATTCCTATCTCCCTGTACAAGGCTCAAGTCCAAATGGATCAAGGACCTCCACATAAAACCAGATACTCTGAATCTAATAGAAGAGAAAGTGGGGAAAAGTCTCGAACACATGGGCACAGGGGGAAAGTTCCTGAACAGAACACCAATGGCTTGTGCTCTTAAGATCAAGAATCGACAAATGGGACCTCATGAAATTACAAAGCTTCTGTAAGGCAAAGGACACTGTAAATAGGACAAAATGGCAACCAACAGATTGGGAAAAGATCTTTACCAATCCTACGTCCGATAGAGGGCTATTATCCAAGGTATACAAAGAACTCAAGAAGCTAGACTCCAGAGACCCAAATAACCCAATCAAAAAATGGGGAACAGAGCTACTAAACAGAGAATTCTCAACTGAGGAAACTCAAATAGCCGAGAAGCACCTAAAGAAATGTTCAACATCCTTAGTCATCAGGGAAATGCAAATCAAAACAACCCTTAGATTTCACCTCACACCAGTCAGAATGGCTAAGATCAAAAACTCAGGTGACAGCAGATGTTGGCAAGGATGCAGAGAAACAGGAACACTCCTCCATTGCTGGTGGGATTGCAAGCTGGTACAACCACTCTGGAAATCAGTTTGGCGGACCCTCAGAAAAATGAACATAATACTACCTGAGGACCCAGCTATTCCACTCCTGGGCATATACCCAGAAGATGCTCCAACATGTAATAAAGACACATGTTCCACTATGTTCATAGCAGCCATACTTATAATAGAAACTGGAAACAACCCAGATGTCCCTCAACAGAGGAATGGATACAGAAAATGTGGTTCATTTACACAATGGAATACTACTCAGCTATTAAAAACAATGACTTCATGAAATTCTTAGGCAACTGGATGGAACTTGAAAATATCATCCTGAGTGAGGTAACACAGTCACAAAAGAATGAACACGGTATGTACTCATTGATAAGTGGTTATTAGCCCAAAAGTTTGGAATATCCAAGAGTCACCTCACAGCAACCGTATGGCTGAGTGTGAGGTCCCAGAGGGAGGACTTGCTGAAGGAGCTGAGGGAGTTTGCAGCCCAATGGAGGGATCAACAGTGTCAACTGGCCTGACCCCTCAATGCTCCCAGAGACTGGCTAACCAACCAAAGAACACACATGGAGGGACCCATGGTGCTAGCCACATATGTGGCAGAGAAGGGTCTTGTTAGACATCAGGGGGAGCAGAGGCACTTGGGCATGAGGGTGTTAAATGCTCCAATATAGGGGAATGCCAAGGAGGGAAGAGGAGAGTGGGTGGGTGGGAGGGTGGGGGAATACCCCCATAGAGGCATGGGGAAGGGAAGGGAATAGGGAGGTTCCAAAGGAGAGATCTGGAAAGGGAGAAACATTTGAAATGCAAAAATAAAGTATCAAAAAAAAAAAAAAATTCAATCCTCCAGTGTATGTTATTAGTATGAATTAAGCAACCAATATAATTACTAGCTATTTATGGCTTTAAATCACTATAAATTCCATGGTAAATAAAATTATTTTTCCTGAGTAACTACTTACCTTGTTAAATAAAACACTTTGAGACAGAAAAAATTCAATCCCCAATTTGGTACTGTTAGCATTTTCGTCAGCCAAAACATACTGACTGAAAGGTCCCATATCCTCTCCCCATTTTGCTCCTTTGACCTACACTGATGACTACAGTGGAATAATTACACACATAAAGCGTTTCTCTCTTTTTTTTCTTATACATATATTTTTGAGTATCCATAATCTAAGTCTAAAATTTAAAATGCTGTAAAAAAAAAAGTGCTAAACCTTTTAAGCATCATAATAACATGCATGACAAATTTTATAAATGACCTCAATCAAAAGGAATTACACTAAAAATAAATACTGGGAGGCTAAAAATAAGCTAGGAGGTTGGAGTGATGGCTCAGTGGTTAAGACCATTTAACGCTCGTGCAAAGGACCTGCAGCCAGCTCCCAGCATGTACATCGTACACAGACATACATGCAAGCAAACACTCATACACATAAAAATGCACATATTTCTTTTTGGTTTTTTTTTTTTTTCGAGACAGGGATTTTCAACAGAGCCCTGGCTATCCCGGAAATTGCTTTGTAGATAGACCATTCTGGCCTCAAACGCACAGAGATCTGCTTGACTCTGCCTCCCAAGGGGACTAAGGGTATGTGCCACCATGCCTGGCATAAATGAACAAATCTTCAATAAAATAAGTAAAGATATGGTGGTACATGCCTTCAATTTCTGTACTTTGGAGGCACAAGCAGGTAGATTTGGTGGTGGTCTGCAAGAAGTTCTAGGCCATCTAGGGACACTAGTGACCATGTTAAAATACACACACACACACACACACACACACACACACACACACTCTTAGAATATAAAATGAAGATTAGGATACACTCTCAGGCTTGCCACCAAGCGTGACAACCTAGTTCAACTCCCAGAACCCACATGCTTGAAGAAAAGAACAACTCTCACATATTGTTTAAAGTGTTGTCTGATACACGGCCATGGTGCAAGCACATTAGCACTAGTATACATACACACAAATGTTTTAAATGTTTATTTCCATATTCCTTTAAAACAAATAAGCAGGACGTTGTGGTACACACCCTTAATCTCAGTGCTCAAGACATAGAGGCGGACAGATCTGAGTTCAAGGCCTGCTTGATAAATATAGTGAGTTCTAGGACAGTCAGAGCTAGATAGGGAGATCGTGACTTAACAAAATAAAACAAAAAAACCTACAAACCTACAAACAAATAATATACATCTATAATCCCAGAATTTGGGAGACTAAGGCAGCAGGATTACCATAATTTTAAGAGCATTATGGACCAGATACTGACCTTTTGACCAGCCTGGGCTACAGAATGAGACCCTGTCCATAAGGGAATAAATAAATACATAAATGTATGTGTGTATGTATGTTCAGGAGACTGACTTAGTAGAATTACTGAATTTTTGAGGCTAACTTGGGACATATAGTGAATTCCAGGCTAGCCTGAGCTACAGAATGAGATCCTGTCTCAAATAAACATATGTCACATGCCTTATCTGAAATATTTCTTTCCATGTGAATGCTCAGGCATTTAGGAGATGAAGGCTGGCAGTAGGACTGCCACACAAGTTCAAGGCCAGCCTGGCCAAGCAGAAAGCTCCAGCCCATCCAGATCTATGTAGCAAAATCCTATCTCAAAATTCCAGAAACAAAGAAAGAAAAAGAAAAAAAGAAAGGTTTGTGTTCCATAGAATTTCAGATTTCAGTTTGGGCTTGAGGTGTAGCTTAGTGATAAAGTGCTTAGTTTGTATGCTCTGGGCATGTGCCCCCACATAAAAGTATCGGAAATCTGAAACTTTCAAATGCCAGATCCACAATCTGAAACTTTTGAGGGTCACGGGGGTGCTCAAAGTTTCAGACTTAACAGATGATGATTTGGGGTTGTGAATTTTCAAATTAGAGATACTCAATTTGTATTATACAAAATTACTTTCAGACTATATATTATATATATAATGTATAAAATTATATTTTATATAACATTATATAATAAAATTATATATTATACATATAAAACATAACTGTGTTTAGATTTGTGTCTTATCCTCAAGAAATCTCATGTTTTCCAAATATTCCAAAATTTAACATTCAGGAGGCTGCCTCAGAAGGATCATGTCATCAAGGCCCCCCAGGATGACAATGACTTCTAGGCCACTTTGGGCCTCTATGAGTATCTATGGAGACAACCTGTCAAACACAAACAAAACCAAAAGATTAAGGAAGTAAAAAAGCCGGCTAAGAACACAACATAGCATTAAGGAAGGACAGGGATCCAGCTCGGTTGTAGAGTACTGGCATAGTATACATAGTACTCAATCACCCACACTGACCAAAACAGAAAGAGGAGAGGGGGTGCAGAGGGGGCATGTACAGATAAAACCTCAGTGTTTAATGAGCATAGCATCCACCTTCAGTCGATTCTAGGATCCTATGCTGAAAGAATTTGATTACAATGTTTGAAGTGAGATCCAGCAATCTACATTTTTTTTAAAATTGGGGTGGATAGCTCAGCAGTCAAGACTGAGCAGTAGACTGGAGTCAATTCTCAGTGCCTGTCAGGCAGCTCCTAACTGTGACTCCAGAGCGTCCATGGCCTCTGGAGTCTAAGAACACCTGACTCATGCGAGTGCACACACACACATCCAAACATAATTAAAGATGATACAATAATGTTTTAAACATTTTGTTGTATTTATTCATTCTCTGTGTATAGTGGAAGTTACGCTGTAGAATGCACACGTGGAGGTTGGAGAACAGCCTTCAGGAGTCAGTTCTCTCAGTCTACCATGTGGGCCCTGGCAAACAAACTAGGGCTATCAGGCTTAGCAGTGAGTGCCTTTACCCCCTGGTCACCTCATAGGCCCACAATATGCAGTTTTAACAAGCAATCAGTGATTCCAAAGTAGGAAATTTAAGATTACATTCTCTTTTTTACACTAATTTTAAAAGATGTATATCAAAGCCTTAGTAACAGCATTCAGCCTTTCACTATATGGCAAGATTTTCAGTTGACTGGGAAATGTGGAGTAAAGCAAAAAAAACAAAACAAAGTGCACATATGACATATACACTCCCCCCCCCCCCCAAGTAAAATACCACCCTGAATCAGAGAGAAGAAGAAGGTCTTACCATAAAATCCATACACCTGTGTTATTTGTCTACTCTCATGATTTCCCCTTAAAAGTGTAATACGGTCAGGCCACTTAGCCTTTAGTGCAAGAAGATAAGTGAAGGTCTCCAAACTATAGTAACCTCTGTCTACAAAATCACCCTGTAAAATAAAAGTTTACAGTTACAAACTGTACAATAGCATATTAGCCCCAAAGAACAACAATAAACAGCTGCACATTGCTTTAAAACATAATTTTTTAAGAAATTATTTAAAAACAGGAGTTATTTCTCTATAAGCTTGAGGAGCTTTGAGCCCCTAATAAAAAAGATGGCTGCACATACCTATAACCCAAACCCTGGAGACTGAGGTGAAGCCTGGGAGCTGGCCACCTGGCTAGCCTACTGAAATCCACTGTTTCTGGCTCAAGATAATAAATCAGAGAGTAAGCCTGGTCTACTTAGAGAACTTCAGGTCAGCCAGGACAATACAGTAAGACCCCTTAGAAAACAAACAAACAAAAAACAGAAAAAAAACCCTACATACATAAAATACTATTTACACTTCCAACTAATGTCTGACTTAGACCAATAATAGACCAACATTTAGAAAATAGCTTAAAAAATAGTAATAGGGTTTGAGAGGTGGCTCAGTGGTTAAGAGCAATGACTGCTTTCCCAGAGGACCCAGGTCCTATTGCTAGCATCCACACAGTAGCTAACAATATCTGTAACTCCGGCTCCAGGGGATCTGACACTCTTTTCTGGCCTCCATGAGCACCAAGCATGCATGTGGTAGACATACATGTAGGCAAAATACCCATCAACATAAAAAATAACCAATTTTGAAAACTTAAAATATTAATAATAATTAGGAGAACGGCACTTGTTCTTGCAAAAGGCCTGGGTTTAATTCCCAGCACCCACATGTGGTTCACAACCATCTGTAATGCAAGTTCCAGAGGATCCAATACTCTCTGCCGACCTCCACAGGCGTAAGCTACACATGTGGTACAGACACTCATGGAAGCAAAACACTCATACGCATTCTTTTATTGACAGGCTGGAAAGATAGCTTAGTGGATGAAGTACTTGGTGTGAGGTCTACAAAACACAACCCACAGAACCCACATAGAACCAGCAAGGCATGATGCCATGTTCTGACAATCCATCACTGGGCAGACAGGCAGAAAGAACCTTGGGACTTACTGCGAGCCAGCTTAGCCTACTTAGGGAGTTCCAGGGTAATGACAGACCTTCTCTCAAGAACAGGTGGATGGCACCTAAGGAACAATGTCTAAGGCTGTCAATGGCCTCCATGCGTGCACACACAAACACACAAGATTCAGAAAAATAAAACAAAACATTATATTCTGAAAGGTAAGTTAAAAAAAATCCACCATAACAGCAAGTGTGTATTAGGGAAAAGTATGAAATAACTAAGTATACCTGCATGTATTCATCCATTTACAGACTAAAATAGGGTTCTATGTGGGCCTCCCACCACTACTGCAGCGACAACCAGTCCTATTTATACAGCGATTTACAAATAGAGCAATTACATGCAACTGGAAGACATGACAAAATATAGAAAAGTACACTCACCTTTTCATACATTTAAATAGCAACTGCTATAGAATTTGCATGTAATAAGTCAGGTCCTTTTATTTTAAATAAGCACTTGGCATTACTAGTGTTTACATACCATAAATATGTAGTTTGTGTCAGGAACCTGACCTCCAGTTCTGAACAGTTCACAAAGATCATAAAACTGTAAAAGAAAAGCAATATTTGCTAATTACAAATTCCTGTGCATGAGTAAGATAAATTGAGAATAAGATATGCAAAGAAACAGTTTAATAGACTCTAAATATTGACATTTGAAAGAAATAAATTATATACAAAAATGCCAAGAATCTAATTCCCAAACCTAAAAAGCACTTAGAAGTCTCCAAAAATTTTAGTTCATGAAGGTAAAAACAAATTGGTATATACTGGAGAGGTAGCCCAAGAGGTTAAAAGTATTGGCTGCTTTTCCAGAGAACTTGGACCCAGGTTAGCCTTGCATTTTGCAAGTCCTGCCTCTGCTTCATGAAGAGGAGCAGCGTTTGTTAGCATTCTCTTATCACAGTGCATATTCTACTTTTAATACTATGTCAAAATTCAGCAAGAAAAATAAAGATTAATTCACAATCTAAAATCTAAAATCATATCAGAATGAATGTAACACCACACTGCTGCCACCTGCTTTGAGTAAATGATAAGCTGGTCATTAGGAATATGAAATGATACGTCTTTATATGTCATTGAAATATTTGCTAACATCAGTGCTTATCAGAAAAGTCTTTAAAAAGTATCAGAAACTTTCAGGCACTGTCGTACACTTTTTTAATCCCAGTACTTGAGAGGCAAAGGTGGATGGAGTTTTAAGCCAGTCTGGTTTACGTACACAGTGAGTTCAAGGCCAGCTGGAGCTATATAGTGAGACCCTATATTAAGAACAAAAAGTTAGGGTCATGATTATACTGAAACTTTCCCAAATCCCAAATTTTCATTAGTAAGCTCAAATATTGTCACTAGCAACAAATAATGTCAACTGTTTCCTTTAAAATTACTAGTTTATGTCCTTTATCTTTACAAATATCCAAGTCTAAGAAATTACAGTTTGTCACTTTTCTCTCAAATAAAAAGCATGATTAGATTTTTTAAAAGCAGCTTTTAAAATTTATTTATTTATTTAATTCACTTTACATCATGCTCACTGCCCCCCTTCTGGTCACTCCCTCCCACAATCCTTCCCCCCACACCTCCCTTCTCCTCTGAGCAGGTGCCCCCCCTCCCGGTATACCCTAAAAGCAGCTTTTTTCAACTTATGAGCACTTCTCCTTGAGAAGGCGATCTCTGGGATGTTCATACTCACTTCCCAGCACAGCACATAGAACAGCGCAAAGCTGCCTATGCTCCAGCACCGAGAGGCCCTAATCATATTGCTGCTTGAGTGAGGATAATCTTAAGCAAAATTGGAGTCACCTCCCTTAGTCAGAGTAAAGCACAACAAGTTTTGTGTTGTTTCTTTTCTGTTTGGTTCTTTGAGGCTGGGTCTTTCTACATAGTCATTAGCGCTCCTGGAATTCACTATATAGACCAGGCCGACCCAGAACTCAGAGTGCTGGGATTAAAGGTATGCACCATCATACCCTGTGCACTAGAAGTTTTACACACACACACACACACACACACACACACACACACACTCACACCACTGCTTTTACCACTTGCAAGGTCTGTAGGTCCCACTTATAGAATCTGTGTGCAAGTTCAAGTAGCTTAAGTAACCAGTATGTAGCCAAATCCACATTTTTTTTGAGCCCTGAAGTCTATAATCTATTCCTTAGAGCATAATGCCAATGTTTCTCATCACTACGTTATTACCAATATGTTCATTTAGAATCATAACTTGATCCTGAAATTAAAGACTGCAATCTCATAGATTTATTTTTCACATATTAAAAAGTCTTGGTCATATGGTATAATGGCACACACCTGTTATGCTACCACTAATATAAGCTGAAGCAGAAGGATCCCAAGTTTCAAGCCTCAAAAAAAAAACAAAAGAAGGGCTGGAGAGATGACTCGCAGTTAAGAGCACTGGCTGTTCTTTCAGAAGACCTGTCTTTAGTTCCCAGCACCTATACTGCAGCTAACAACCATCTGTAATGCCAGACTCCAGTTCTAAGAGATCCAATGCCCCCTTTCAGGCTCCATAGGCACCAGGCATGCAGAAAAAGTACCCATACACATAAAAACAAAACAAAACAAAACAAAACAAAACAACAAAGAAAAGAAAAAAGCCAAAATACAAATAGAAGACACTCCTACTTATGATCCTAGTACTTAGGCAGCTGAGGCAGGAATGCCACTGTCTAGAAAAGTACTTGAAAAAGCAAAAAGGAAAGAGTTTTGTAGGTAGCTAAACTGTTTTTCTGTTTGTTTGCTTTAAATTTATGAAGCAGCCTCTATTCAGGGACAAATTAGATGCATTTTCCCCCTTTACACCATCACATTCGGAAGGGAACTTGCAGCCAGTCAGGTGAGTGGTAGAGTGACTGTTCATAACATATTCCAGGTCCTACAGTTCCAATTACAATGTATGAACACAACAGGGTATGAATAAGCTCTTCAGCTTTTAGTTCCCAGTGATGAACTTCTACAAAGTCAGGTAATGTTAGAACAGAGGTAGAGCACTAACAGTAGGATCTAATGTCAAAGTGTAATCTCTAGTCAGTGCTTTGCAATTCTTATAAACCAACAAAGTCAGCAGGTGGTGGCTGGAAAGATGGCTCAGTGGTCAATAGCACGTGTACTGCTCTTTCTGAGGACCAGATCAAGTGGCTCACTACCATCTCTAACTCTTACTCCAGGAGAGCCAACTTCTCTGGCCTCATGCAAGTTACATTACACAACAAGCACACAATTAAAAATAAGAAAATTTAAAGTTAAAAAAATAAAGTGAAAAAAAAAAAAAAAAGTTAGCAGGTATTCCAGGTCCTACAGTCCCAACGAAAAACTGAACTAAATCTTTTTCCTTCCCCCCTCCCTTTTTTTGTATTAATCATTCCATTCATTTACATCTCAAATGATATCCCACTTCCCTGTTACCCCTCCACCAACCCCCTTATCCCCCATCTGCCCTCCCCCTCCCTTTTGCCTGTATGAGAGTGCTCCCCCACCCACCAACACTCTCCTGCCCTATGCTCCAGCATTCCCCTACTCTGGGGCATCAAACCTTCCTGGAACTAAGGGCTTCCCCTCCCATTGCTGTCAGGCAAGGCTATCCTCTGCTACTTATGTATCTGGAGCCATGGATCCCTCCAGGTACACTCTTTGGTTGGTGGTCTAGTCTCTGGGATAACTGGGTGGTCAGGCCAGCCTATGCTGTTCTTCCAATGGGGTTGCAATCCCCCTCAGCTCCTCCAGTCCTTCCGCTAGCTCTCCCCACCCCCCCAGGGTCCCTGAATCTTTTTCATCTCATTCTATCAGTGACTTGCTATAAAACAACACAATATTTCTCTTCTGAACTTTTGCTATTCTCATTCTCACTAAAGAAATTAGCAGATTTTAATAAGACATAATTGAATGAACAAGAAGAAAGTACTTAAAATCAAACCATCTCATGCTAACTGTAACTACTGTGAGCGCCTATGTTTCTATTTTGCATCTTCCACCCTCACAGAATACCCAACACTATTGCACGGAACAACACTGCAATCTAGATACTTCACAAGTGGAATTCAAAAAAAGCTCATGAGATATTTGACCATTGCCTTTATTTGAAAGTACAGTCCATCAGAAACCACTCATGCATGAAGACTAACACACCTAACCACCAGCTGGGATTTGTTTTGTTTACTTTGCAGCACAAGTTAGAAACAAATAGATCACTGACAGCACAAACCCTAAAACTTCCTTGTGAAATTTACCTGTCCATGTATGTCCCCGCACACTGTTACTGGCGTTGACACTGGCTGAACATTCGACTCTTCCAAGAGCAGATCACAAACATAGTCACATAGCCGCTGAAAGGAGAAAGGGAAGAAAATGCCAAGTTTTACAAGTTTTAAAATTGAAGGTCAAAAACAAAACAAAAAACAAAACAAAAACCCCAAGGACTAATTTTTAAAAAAACAAATTTCCTTTAAAAAACCATTTTGTTGCATGAGTATTTTGCCTGCATGTCCATTTACCTGCCTGCAGATCCCCTGAAGTTAATACTATGAAGTGCTGATCTAAACCCAGGTGCTCTGCAAGACCAACAAGTGCTCTTAACCACTGAGCCAATTCTGCAGCGTCCCTAATCTCAAGTCCTTACTTTTTGATAGGAAAGAAAACTGTATTATACCTTCAATAGAAAATAAAAAGGAATTTAATTTTTGTTTAAATTATCAGATAAAAGCACACACCTGTACACCTTGGAAGTAGAAGGATCAAACATTCAAGGTCCTTTGTGGCCTGCACAGAATTCCAGGCCAGGCTGTGACATACTAGACCTATCTTCCACCTCCAGAAAAAAAAAAATTAAAACTGTATACTCACCATATGACCCAAGAATTGCACTAAGTTCACACAAAAATTGTGATCTATCTGTATAACACAAAATACAAGTCAAAAATGAACTATCGATAGACAACAACCTGAATTAACTTCAAGGGACTTAAATGCATACTACATGATTCCATTTACATAAAGTTCTTTTACTGCAGTTGTTTGAAACAGGGTCTCATGTACCTTAGACTGGCCTCAATCATCTATGTACCAGACGATGTGAACCCATCTGCCTTCACTTTGCAAGCATTAAGATTACGATTACAGAGCGTACCACCACACTCAGCTATATACAATTCCTTGTAAACAAATTCTTATTGTATTTTACGTGCATAGGTGTTTTGCTCGCATGTATGTCTATGCACCACATGTACACCCGGTGTCAGTGGAGACCAGAAGAGGTCATCAGATTCCTTGGGACTGGAGTCACAAATGGTAGTGAATCACCATGTAGGTAGCTGGGTATTAAACCTAGGTACTCTGGAAGAGCAGTCAACATTCTTAACAATCGAACCATTTCTCCAGTCCCTATATAAAATTCTTTAAGGGCAAAATTATAGAAACGAAGAGCCGGGTCATAGAGAGTTGGTTCAGAAGGTTGGAGCACTTCCCACCAAGCTTGACAATGTGAGTTCTATCCTTGTGATTCATATGATGGAAGGAGAGAACCAACTCCCACAAGATGTCCTCTGACTTCCGCATACATGCCATGAAGCTTGCACCCCTCCCCCCAAATACATAATAAATAACTAAGAATGTAATTAGAAAGAAAAAAATAGGCCAGGTGTGGTAGCAAACATCTTCAATCCCAGTATCCCAGGGGCAGAGGAAGAAGGCTCCCTGTGAGTTCTAGAACAGACTGTTCTACACAGAGAATTCTAGGCCAGCCAGCACTATCTATGACCCTGTCTCAAAAACCTAAAATGAAAAAAGCAAGCAAGCAAGGGGCTGGGTTCCCAGCGCTGACCCCTATTCAGCTGACTGGTTTGCAGGGTCCACCGTGAAGTCAGAGCAGATGCTGGAGGCAGACTCAGATTGCAGAAAATCCTTACTCAGAGTATGGCCTCACAATGTCGACAGGATAGTTAAAAATGAGAAGGTTAATGCAGAAAAGCCGTCAAAACAGAAATGGACCTCCAGTCATTGCTAGCTTGTGTATACATGGATCAGACAGTCGTTCCTATCTCATTACAGGGACTTGCTGTGCCTAAAAAGGAAAGACCACCAAATTCCAGTATTCGGTTGCTACTGTAGATTTACATGATTACAGCACAGCTTTAACTGCCATTGAGTCCCCTCCCTTCTCTAAAAGTCAAAGAACCAGCAGGACAACAGAACTCATTTCTGGAGCTGCAGAAGAGAACACGGACCCCACCCACATCTAATTTAATCATTACATTTTTAAATGAACATGCTGATTTAATGAGTATCATCTGTGCATTTTTTTCTCAGATTACTTTTTTTTTTTTTTTTTTTAAAAACAATCTTCAAAATAAACTGTTAAAACACCTGGTCTTCTGGAGTTACATGGCAGCTCAATCTACAATCATCTGTAATTCTAGTCCAGGGCCTCCAGGGGCCCCAGGCATGTATGTGGTACAAAGACATAAATGAAGACAAAACTCCCATACACATGAAATACATACGTAAAAATTTAAAAGGCAATGAGAGGGAGTGTTCTGTGTGAGAAGGGACTCTTGGCGCTGTCTTGGGATTCTGGTCCCTCACCATGGAAGGAAGCAAGTGACCCACTGGCCTGTGTGAGAGCACCACAGCGCTCTCAGTGAAGCCAAGCCGTCAGTAGGGCCCCTCTTTCCAGAAGCTAGGCTACTGACTGTGACATACATCTGAATTTGACATCTTTGTGATTGAAGGAGAATGAGGAAATGGCTGTATACTAAATACTGTCACCAGAGGTCTCTAAGATGATTAGAAATGGCTTTACTGGGGATAGAAAAGATGGGTTAAGGGCACTTGCTCCCAACACTAAAGAACTGACCTCGATCCTCAGAGCACACACGGTGGAAGGAAGAGAACTGACTGCTTGAAACTCCTGCAAGTTGTCCTCTGCACCATGACACACACATACACACATTAAAAATAAATTAACTAGCCAGGGGTGGGGGGAGGCAGGGAGCACACATATCTTTAATTCGAGCATTTGAGAGACAGAAGCCAGCCTGGTCTACATAGTGAGTTCTAGCCCAGCCAGGAGTACACAATAAGACCCTGTGTCAAAATATTAAGTCAATAAAATAATTAAAAGAAAGAGATGGCTTCCGTGCTTCTCAGCTGTTGTGCTGCTCCTGGGTAGTACAGCTCTGCAGCGCAGTCTTAGACACTTAGCTTCCAAAGCAGCAGGAATGAGGGAGTCTGAGCAATATGGCCTCTCCCTCAGGGTTCTCCAACACGTTTTCTTTTGTTCATCCTCTTTTAATGTATCTGGGATCACCCAGAATTATTTTTGGTTTAAATTTAATATAACCTGATTTATAACCATAACTACAGATTCTAATCTAACTGCAGTAAAGGCTGTCTCTTAGTGGAGGAAGTGGTAGGTCTAGAGTAGTCCTCTCCTTTAAAACATGTATGCACCTCTAGTCTATAAATGGAGTCCGTCTGGCCAGCAGTTCTTTCAAGTCCATTAAGAGTACAGAAAACTGATTTGGGACAGAAGTTACTGAAGCAGAATGACTTGCGGTCAGATCTTGGCCTCACTGCTGAGTTAACTCTATGACCTCTCACAAGTATCTTAAGCTTACAGTTAGCCCCAAGCTTTTCAGGGAAAATGAAGGGTAATAAAAGTCTCCATAAGTAAACATTTGGGCAAGGCAGCCAGTATAAGCACATTGCAGCAAGGAAAAAAAAAAAAGCAGAACAGGAAGAGCCTGAGGGACAATGCTTTGTAAGTGGGCAACCCCCAGTCTCAGCCACCTCCCGGGCATAAGGAGAAATGTGGAAAGTTCACTGCTTGCTGAATGCTGCCTAATACATTAAGCTGAAAAATCCTTCTTATCATTCAGATGGAAGCCTAGCATAATTTTAACTAACAGTGATTTCCCTGGCAGGATGGGATGGCAGGACAACTTAAAAACTACTAACCTTATCTGGAGGAAAAAAAAAAAAACCTTGCTAGACTAATTTTGGAAAACAATACTGATATTAAGGTTACTGACATGTCAGTCATTAAAGCACATTCTAAGGCTACTATAGTTAAAGTAGTTTGAGGGAGAAATAAAGCGATGAGTACAAGATTTAAAAACTAAAGGCAAATACAGAAAGTTCAGACTGTAGCTAAGGCAGAGCTAAGGATATGGCTCTTTCAGCAGTGTCCGTGGAGTGGAGAGGAAATCTCTTGTGTACTATATGGATGCAGCACCTGTCACTTAAAGCCAATTGGCCTGTAGCTGAGGCAGAAAAAAGGAGGCGGGAGTTCCGATAGGAAGTAAGGGTTCAGGGAGAGAGTGAGGTAGGAGAGGAGTAGCCTGGGAACATGGAGGACAGAAGCGTAGGAGCTGAGTGGAGGTAACCAACCACGTGGTAGAACTTAGACTAATATGATGAGTAATTTATGAGCTAGTTGGAGAATAAGCCAAAGCCTATGGCCAAGATGTTTGCATACAGCTGAATATTTGCAAAGCCCTGTGTTTGATCCTCACTACCATATAAACCAGACACAAGGGTAAACCCTATAATCCCAACACTTTGAAAGGAGAGGGAGGGGATGAGGAGTTCAAGGGCACCCTCAACTATAAAGTTGGAGATACCTGGGCTATGAGACCATGTCTCAAAGAAACAAAAAAATAAAACCAATGATTAAATAACAAAAATTGCTGCTTGGGTGGCTGACTTCAGTTCTAATTCCTCCCCTCCTCCTGCTTTTTTTTTTTGAGACAGTCAGTGTCTCTCTCTCTCTCTGTCTCTCTGTCTCTCTGCCTCTCTCTCTCCAGGGTCCTGGTTTCCTGTAACTTCCTAAGTAGACCAGGCTGGCCTTCAACTCAGAGATCTGCCTTTTGACTTCCAAGGGCTGGCATCAAAAGCATACACCACCATGTTTGGCCTTAGTTTCATTTCTTAAAATCACTAAGTTAACTTTGGTTTGGGATTAAGATAGAACCAGAATTTCCAACAATTTCTCAAAGAGTTCTGCAATTCTGTACTATGTATTTATCTAAAGTGGTATTCTTATCATTTTAACATCAAAATATCCATCAACAATGAAAATATCTTACAGTATCAAATAGTCTCTCTAGACTTATAAACAAGCACATTCATTTTATTAGTATGCAAATTTGCTTCCACTTTAATAAGTGATTAAAATTACACACATACCAAGAATGGCAACTACCACTACTGCGACTACTACTACTTCTTCTCCCTCTTTCCTTCCTTCCCTCCTCCTCTTTCTCCTTCTCCTTCTCTTCTGATGACAGTTTTTTGAGACAGGGTTTCTCTGTGTAGCCCTGGCTGTCCTAGAACTCATTCTGTAGAACTGAACTCACTCTGTAGACCAGGCTGGCCTCAAACTCAGGGATCTGACAGTCTCTGACTCCTAAGTGCTGGTGTGTGATACCACACTGGGCTTCCAAGGGTTTGTTTTAAAGTAATTTTTATAAGTATGAAAATGTCTAACTTACACACTGTGTACCAGGGGTTTCAGGGAATTCTTGGATGAAAGGGACTGTGAGTGAAAAGCATAAGCTCGATGAAGGGAGGCCTGTCTTCACTCTTACTGTACTGCCTTCCTTTGCCTCCTGTTCTTTTCTTCTGAATTATACTTTAATGCCAAGCAGCCAATCTGTAGTAACGTGTTTTCATTATTGACTAAAACCTCCACGGAGTGTGTCATTGTGTAGACTATAAACATGACACACAACAAACTGTGACCAAACCTTTAGGGAAGCCCTAAGGAGGAACGCCTCTGTTCCGTCTATCAGAGACGGTGCTTTCCTTGAGTAGCTCCTGGCTTACAGCATCTTAAAACGCTCACGTCCTAAAGTTAGCTGGTCAGCGTCTACAATGCTTGCCGGTCAGCATCTACAATGCTTGTGTCTCTTTTTCAGAAAGCGACCGGTAATTGCAGTATTTATTTTATATACCATGTTTTCACTGTTGGTTCCAACCTAACTTATTTTCTGACTTGTTTTTCTGCATTTATTCCTTCTACTACTCTACTGAATGCATCTTTGGGAAATACCCATTATCCTTTCTGAAACAAAACCAGTTATCATTTAATAAATGTTTTGAAATGGATCATAATCCTAATGAAGTCCTGAAAGGCTCCACAGTTTCCACATCCCAGTATGCTAGCATGTGTATTCAACTGAAGCTGGATCTCATAGTCCATAATGACTCCGAACTGCAAGTTCTGGTAACTGACCCCCACTCTGTTCCATACTCTGTGCCACAAACTAAACATCACCAAGAAGCCTTGCCAGCCTCAAAGGCTGAGTGCCTGGAGAAGACAAGTCAACTACTTAGACAGGATTCTTTATCCTTCATCTAACCCAGGTATGCTAACTGGAATAAGATTACAACTGCCTCCTACGAAGGCTAGTTCTGAGATCCCAAATGAGAACTTAGACAGCAGTGTCCCTAAGCATACCCTTTCATCTGATTCACCAAGAACTTATAGCTAGGGATGTGGCTGAGTGGCAGAGAACTGCCCAACAATCACAGGGTCCTGGCTTTAATCTCTAGTACTACAAAGCTGAACAAATAACAGAAGTAGCATGTAAGTTCCTGTCAAGTACCCACAAAATAAAGAAAAGTCTGAAACTTCAGTATACTCCCTTTGTAAGTCAGCAACTCTACTGCAGTGGTCTCATAAAGCCTAGGCATACCATGGACAAGACATGGGCTTTCCTTCTCCCAAACCCTTCAGAGCTTTGTTTATTGTTTGGTTTCCAGAAAACTTGGCTTCTCTTACTATTCTAAACAGTCATAATCTAAAAAAATCTTATCGCAAAATCAGGGCAAATTCGTTCCTCTCCCTATCATGTCCTGTTAATTCTTTTTTTTTAATAGTAAAATTTTATTGACATAGAAAGGTATCAATTATTAAGAATGCCAAAAAATAAAAGCAGTATACAAAACAGTACATACAACATGGCTGAATTTTAGTAAATAGACATACACGGGCACACACACACACACACACACACACGTGGAAAAAACTGATGCTTTATTTTTTTTTGTGATCTTTGAGAGTTGGTAATACAGCTCTAAAAATAGTATGTGAGACAGGAGAGATCAATAAAGTTCAGTCAATAAAGTACATCATATAATCATGAAGACCTGAGTTCAGATTCCTAGCATCCATATGAAAAGCTCATGGCATACATTGTAATCTCATTGCTGAAGTGGAGATGGGCAAGTCCCTTGAGCTCACTGGCCAGAAGACCTAGACAAACCAGTGAATTCCACTTTCAGTGCAACCTTGTATCAAAAAGTAAGGTGGAAGCTGGGCATAGTTTTTAATTCTAGCACTCAGAAGGGGGTTTAAGGCCAGTCTGGCTGACACAGCAAATTCCAGACCAGACAGAACAATAAAGTAAGACCCTGTACCAGGTAGTATCAGGTTTTACCTAGCAGTTACCTGAGTTCTCTGGTACACTCAGGCAGTGGCACCGACCTGTCTCTCAGGTAGTTGAGGATTGTACCAAAGTGGCAGCCACTTTGTCAATCAGCACCCAACCTCTGGTGTCTGTGATAACCTCCATGTGGCTGCTGAACATGGCCTTGAGAATGGTGTGCTGCCCACGTGAGGGTGTGCAACATGTTGTAGTGCAGTGATTCACCCCACCCCTTCAGCTTCACATACTTGCTGTTCGAGGTCAGGGGCTTCAGACTGCAAAAGGCGGAGCCAGGCTACACGTCTGTCCGAGGACTGCAGCCGAGCCAGAAGCCTCAGCCAACATGCCAGTGAGTGGATGGAGGTGGCAGTCGAAGGCTGTCTCTGTGCTCCAGACCAGTTCCCAGAGACCCATGCCTTCAGTGTAGGTACCGGACCATACTCAGTGAACATGCCCACTCGCTGTTCATGTTTACCCTCTGACCCATCATGGGCACTCTCTCCACCTGGAAGATGGTGCACAATGATGTACAATGACGTTTAACTAATTCTTAATCCTCAGACAATAACAGTTTCATGGCCCCACTCTTAGGAAATCCTTTCTCTTCTCTATATCTTCCTCAAAATATATGCTCATGGTCTCCCATTCTATTCTCTGCCCCAACTCCCTGTTCCCTCTTGACCCTCAAAATTATATATATATATATATATATATATATATATATAGAGAGAGAGAGAGAGAGAGAGAGAGAGGAGAGAGAGAGAGATATGGTTGTTGTTTTGAGATAGGGTCTAATGTAGCCCAGGTTTTCTACACAGCTGAAGAAGATCTTGAACTCGTGGCCCTCCTGTCTCTACCTTCTAGGTGCTAGTGTTACAGGCCTTCAGCACTACACCTGCTTCTTACAGCCAGGTTCTGTTCCAGTCCATGGTCCGTAATGTTGGTAAAATATTAGTTCTAAAACCTCCCTTTCACTGCCCTTAAAAATCCCTCAAGAGTTTTCCTTCAAAATAATCATTCAGACATCCAGATTCCATTCAGACACCTTTTAAGATTTTGTCATATTCTTATCGCATAAAACAGTGTATCTTTCATTCCATGTGATGGCCTACACCTTAAATCCCAGCACTGTGAGTTTGAGGCCAGCCTGGTCTACAATGCAAGTTCCAGGACAGGTACAGGTGTTACACAGAGAAACCTTGTCTTGAAAAGCCAAACCAACCAACTAAACAAACCAACCAACACACCATCACCACCAAAACAGTATCTATCTATAGCCAGGCATAGAACCCAGACCTTTAATCACAGCACTTGGGAGGCAGAGGTCAATAGATCTCTCTTGAGCTTGAAACTAGTCTAGACTGCCTAGCAAGTTCTAGGCCAGCCAGGGCTACATAGTGAGACCTTGTTCCAAAGACAAAGGCTGTATCTCTGTAATAGTTGTCTCTAAATTGACCTTTCCTTTTAGTTGGCCACATACTAACAATATCTCAAAGTTACATTTTCTAGTATCTATAAACATGGGTGTGTGTGTGGGTGTAACTCAGGTACATACCTGTGATTTCAGCACCAGAGAGGCAGAGGCAGGAAGACTACTGTAAACAGGGCTAGCTGTTAAAGGAGACCTTGTCTTAGAAACAGAAACAAACTCACATTCAAGGCTCTGAGTTTAGCTTTCTATTAGAGCACCTGCTATACTGTCTAAGGATCATCTCTTCCATCTTTTAGTATACCGAGAGACCTCCAAAGGGAGAGAAAGATGCATCTAATGCTGTCCTTGGTGCCCAGAGGACATATTATTTAACACAAGAGGCTAACTAAGAAAATAGTCAGGCATGGCGTTCCATACGGGTAATCGCAGCACTTGGTTAGCCACACCAAGTTGAAGTAAGTCTGAAAACCTGTCTGGAAACACACATGCACATGAGAGAGAGACTGACACACACACACACACACACACACACAACACACAGAGAGAGAGAGAGAGAGAGAGAGAGAGACAGAGACAGAGACAGAGACAGAGACAGAGACAGACAGACAGAGTTTCACTAGTCAAGTCTTGTGGGGTATGTATAAAGCCCTGGGTCTTAATGTCTCTCTGACATACACACTCCACAATGAAACTGGTATAAATATTTCTTTTTACCTGCTTTTAAAAAAGATTTCTTTTTATTTTGAATTATGTATATGATATGGGTCTGTGCATGTTGAGTGCTGGTGCCCCAAAACGCCAGATGCATTGAGTCCCTCTAGAGCTGGAGTCACAGGCAGTTGTCAATCACCCACTGTGGATAAGTGTTGGGAACCAAGCTCAGGTCCTCTGCCAAGAGCATCAAGTTCTCTGAATCAAAGAGCCACCTCCACAGTCCCAGGATATATTTTATTCTAATTTATTGTTTTGTTATATTGAAATAAGGTTGTATTGTCTGGCTGGCTTTGAACTCAAGAGAGCTGCCTCTGCGTCAGTGCTTTACTTTTCATCATGTACAGTATGAGGGTAATGGTATGCGCCCATAAGTGCATATTCCTGGGGAGGCCAGAAATAAATGAGTATTATTCCCCTGTAGGTGGAATTACAGGTGCTGGTGACCAGTACAACCTGGGCTTTGGGACCCAAATTTGGGTCCTCTATGTGAACAGTATACACTTAAGGACAGCTAGCTCCCCAGCCCCTTTTATTTAAGTTTATATGTTACAGAAAATGTAGCTTCTAGAAAATTGAAGGCATTGAGTTTATACAAGGCAGTATTGCTACAGAATATTTTAAAATGACACAGGAAAAGATGACTCTGAACCTAAACAGTCAAACAAGCTGCCAGGCATTATCAAAAAGGATTTAGAAAATACTCTTCTAACAATGAACAAAGAGCACAGTGTAGCCTGGCATGGTGGCCAGACAAGGTGATGCACACTTGTAATCCCAGAACAATGAAGACCAATGAGGATAACTGCTGTGAGTTCAAGGCCAGCTAGGGATACACAGCAAGACCCTGTCTCAAAACACCAATCTCAATTTTATAGCTATAGAACCTGTCCTCAATTCTTATTTTTTGAGACAGGATCTTAGGTAGGACAGACTAGCCACAAATTTCATATATAAAGATGGCCCTGAAGTTCTGAACCTCCTGCCTTTGCCTCCAAGTCTGGTTTTATTCATTGCTGGGAATCAAGTCAAGTGCTCCACTTATTCTAAGCAAATACTCTACCACCCGGGATACTCCGCAACCTCCCCAAATGGTTTTTGTTTTGTTTTGTTTTTTTAAAAATCTTATTCTCTATTTTATGTGTGTTTTGCTTGAATGTCTGTTTGTGCGCTATGGGCATGAAGACATTTGTTCAGTGCCTAAGGAGGCCAGATGATGTCATCAGATCTTCTAAGACTGGAATTACAGATGGTTGAGTTGCCATATAGGTGCTGGGGTTGAACATAGGCACTTTTAATCTCTGAGCCATCTCTCCAGAATTAGGCTTCTCTCCAAAAGAAGTTACCGGATTCGGGTTATAGTTTAGTGATAGAGGTTTTACCTAGCAAGCACAAGGTGCTGTCTGATCCCTAACAGAACAGAAGATGAAACCTCTTCAGCTTATTATTATTCACAATTTTATATTATGTATGTTAAATTATATACTACAGTTTACTACTATTATTTATTTTTCTACTTAACCAGGTATGAAATCTGTACTTTCAGGTTAGAAAGATGGTTCAGTCAGTAAAGTACTAAATATGAAGTCCTCAGCTCAACTCCCATATTTCTACCTACATTATACTTAAAAAAAAAAAAAAAAAAGACAAAAAAAATCCAAAACCCAGGTATGGTGGTGGAGGCTGGTAATTTCAGATTCCTGAGAGTGCTGGTCAGCCAGCCTAACAGAATCTCTGAGAACTAGATCTAGTAAAAGACTCTGTCTCAAACAAAACCAAACCTCAAAAAACAAACAAACAAGCAAAGAAACAAACCCAAATCAAATTAAAAACCCAAGGAGGATAACCACTGAGGAAGACACCTGAGGTAGACCTCTGGCCATAGGACATATGTGCATACACATGCGTTAGAGTACTCACCCACCCACAGCTTAGAAAATTTGTACTTTTTGTTGTATTCCGTGGAGTCTTTCTTATAGATATTAGCCCTTTAAGACGTCACAACAATGTCTGCTCACCTTCGTTCCTTCAATCCTTCAATCCACCTAGTACTAGTGGTCTAAACATTTCCAATTCAGCCACAGTACTACAAATTCATTTAGAAATACAATCTTTTTACTGCCTCCAACTTCTAGTTAACTTAAAATACAAGCAAGGGGCTAGAGAGATGGCTCCATGGTTCAGAGTACTTGCAACTCTTGCAGAGAACCCAGGTTCAGCTTCTAGAACTCACGCGCAGCTTACAACTGTCTATACCTCCAATTCTAGAGTATTCAATGCTTTCTTCTAGTTCTCATGAGCACTGCACACATGTGGCACACATACATACAACAGAAGCAAAACACTCATAAACATAAAACTATATCTTTTTTTTTTTTTAAAATGCATACTGCACTCTAGCAGAGGATCCATTCAGTTTCCAGATACATCAGTTAGCTCACAACGACCTATAACTTCAGCTCCATGGGATCCAATCTCTGGTCTCCTCAGGCATCTGCCCACACATGTATACATAATTAAAAATAGTAAAAAAAAATATTTACAACACTAATAAACTTGTCTTTTTGCAGAAAAAAAATTTCTGTAATAAAGACAGTGCCAGGGGCTGGAGAGATGGCTCAGTAGTTAAGAGCACTTCTTGTTCTTGCAGAAGTGTACATGATCAGTTCCCAGCACCCACACCCAGCACCCAGTGCCTAGCAACCTTCCAGAAACTCTAATTCCAGGAGATCTGAAGCCTTCTGACTTTCTCAGACACCAGTCATTCACATGCTACAGATACATATATGCAGACAAAAAAATGTATGCACATAAATAAATAATAAAGTCTCATAGAACACTTGGTTGGCCTACCTACTTTTAGTTTGTACTTTATGCCATGCAACACAAATAAAAATTTCTTTTTTCCTCTCCCAAAATCACTACGTAGACCAGGAGCATAAATAAAATTGAATTTCTCTTCTCTTCTCTTCTCTCCCTCCATTCCTATTTCAGGTAGAATTTTACTACACAGTCCTGACTGGGCTGGAACTTACTATGTAGACTAGGCTAGCTTCAAACTCTGAGATCCACTTGCCTCTTCCTTCTGAGTTCTGGACTAAATGCATTTGCCACCACAACTAGCTAAAATTGAACTTCATAAAGGCTAAAATTGAACTTCATAAACGCTGGATAGGAATGCTGACTCACATTTGTAATTCCAACACTCAGGAGACAAGAGGCAGGAAGACTGCAACTGCAGTTAGCTCAAGACTAGGCTGGGCTACATGGTTGAGTTCTAGGGAAGACTGGACTTCAGGGCAAAGCCCTGTTGTAGTAAATACTTGGAGCTTTCCACCCACCTTAGATCATTTAGTTCCCAAATCAAAGATAGAAACCCTTATAGTTATTATAAGTCTTAAAGCATTAAAGCTGGGCAGTTATCAACCTTCTATGTTAGTTTGTCTACTTCCCTGTCAGTAACCCTGAGATATCACTTGCCATGTTCTGCCTAGGCTGCTCTTACTCCAGCTGGCCTACCTCAGACCCCAAGCCTGGCAACTGAAGCTCCACCTACCTCTCTTTTGCCCAGCTTCAGGCAGTAGGCATCTTTATTCAACTGATAGTTTTAAAATTAAGGAGCAAGGCTTGCACAAAAAAAGCTGCCATATGTGAGAATTCACCTGACTTGAGGTGACTAGACCTTAGGATATGGAATTATAACACATAGCAACAGATCAAACCTCAACAAAAGCCTGTCTCAACAAATAAGCAACCAAGCAAATAGAAACTATATCAGAGACTGGCTGCACAAGCAAATTAATCTGATGAAACTGTTTCCAGGATAGGAAACAATTTTTTTTTTTTGAAGGATATACAGAAAATTTAGATTTTCTTCCCCAGTAGTTAATCAAGAAATTAGGGGAGTGGAGAAGTCTAGTAAGAAACAGATACATTCGGGGCTGGAGAAATGACACAGCAGTTAAGAGCACATACTATTTTTTGCAGAGGACCTGCATTCTATTCCCAGCACCCATGCCAGGCTGCTTACAACTGCTTGTAACTACAGCTTCAGAGAGCCTCCGGCTTGTAACTACAGCTTCTAATGCCTCTGGCTTCTAAGGGAATCTGCACTCATGTACCCATCCATATCCCACAGATACATGGAGGATCTCTGAGTTCAAGGCCAGCTAGGTCTATAGTGACTTTGACCCAGGGCCACACAGAGAAACCCTGTCTCGATAAACAAAACAAAACAAATAATTAATTAATTAATTAATTTAAAAAGCACACAACAGGAGAAATGGCTCAACAGTTAAGAGTTTACTGTTCAGGTTCAATTCCCAGCACAGATATCAGGTAGCTCATACCACCTATAAAGCCAATTCCAGGGGATAGGATGCTTTCTGCCTCTTCCAGCACCAGCACACACACGGTGCACATACATATACATAAATAAAAAACAACAAATAAATCTTTTTAAAAAATTCAATTCAACCCTCACATCACAATAAAATAAAATAAGCCACTATTAAGGTCAAAGCAGGAGAACCAGAGGTTCAAGGAAAGCTTGGGTTACATGATACCCTGTATCAAAATATCTATATCTATACCTAAGATGTGGAGAGATGGCTCCTCAGTTAAGACTGTACAGAGGATCTGAGTTCCGTTTCCATCACCCACATCTTTTGGCTCACAACTGCCTGTACTTCCAGCTTCAGGTGAGCTGGTGCATCTGGCCTACAAAGGCAAATTGTGCACATATTACACCCCCCCCCCCCAACTAATTAAAAAGAAATCTTGTTTATTTATTTAAAAAAGAAAAAGAAAAAGCATAGCACAGCCAGGCATGTTGGTTAAGGAGCAGCACTTGGGAAGTAGAACCAAGAGAATCAGGAGTTCAAGGTCATCCTCAGGTACTTTTAAGATTTATTTTTATTTTATGTGTATGACTGTTTTACTTGCACGCATGTCTGTGGAACACAGGTGTGCCTGGTGCCTATAAAGGCCAGAAGAGGGCATCAGATCCCTTGGAACTGGAGTTAAAGGATGTTACAAACTATCATGCCCTTGCTGGGAATAGAACTTCCAGGACCTCTGGAAGAGCAGCTAGTGCTCTTAACCACTGAGACATCTCTCCAACCTCAGCAAGAACTATCTTAAGATCTTATCTCAGGAAGAAAGCAAAAACAAGACAAGACAAAACTACCAAGCAGAAAGAAGAGGCAAATGACTGATTCAGGTGGCTGAATATGAATACCAATCATGTAGCACATACAGATATAAGTTACAAGGTATGTACTTTCACACAACCAACACATGAGGTCTTAAACATTTTTCACACTTGTTGGCTGATTTAAATACAAACTCCATGTACCTGATGAGACAGGAAAACAGACACAGAGCAAAATCTTCACAAGAGAAATATAATTCATTAAGAAAATGATTTGTTTCCTTGAAAAAATAAAATAGTTTTAAGCCCATGGCTTAAAAATATTATAAAAACAGTATGAAAAATTTTCAAATGATCGAGAGTGATTTACTTACTACACTGCAAGTCAAAGTTAACGGAATAAAACAGACATTAGCAACCATCGGATAAACACCAATGTGGTCCTAAGCACTAGTTTTTGCAGAAACAAAGTACGTTTGAAAACAGTGGTACACCAACGGCTTACTTCCTTTACTTCATTCACTTAACCTGAACTGAGTAAGACCTCCTTTGAAAAACCAATAGAGGAATAGCTCAGAGGTCATAAAAGCATTTGAACTTCTTGATAAGCAACTGCTTATTCATTTAAACAGCTCAACAACGCGCTAAGAAATGGGATCCACATCCAAATTATCAGAAGAAAACTTCCACTCCTAAGAAGCAATTTAGGGGAGTGGTGAAGCAGAGGCGACTTGTCATTCTCTCTCATTATGGTCACATCGATCCCGCCTACCGGCTTCCCACCTCTCAGGGATTTAAACACTCTGCGGCCCCATCCCTGGAGCAGACAGCAGCTCCAGTTACCTCTGCTGGGAGGACCCATCCCGGGAGCACTACCCGCTCGGCCGGGCTCCGTCTCCGGGAGACCGAGCGAGTAAGAGTGAGTCTTTAAGCTCGGAGTCCCGTGAGGGCCAGGCGATCGTGACATCCCCCGGGATCTCCCCTCAGAGAACTGGACAGCATTCGGCGGATTCAGGCTCCCCTGGTTCTCCGCGTCACGCCGCCTCGGACCCGGTCCTCTCACACAGCGGAGCGCCCTCCGCCGCGCCAGGATCGGGCGCCCGGTAGGGATCCCGCTGAGGGAGAAGGGCGGGCCGGCGGGAGCCCCAAAGCCGGAAGGGGCTTGCCTCGCAAGCTGGACGGCCTCCGGTCCGGCTCACCTTCAGGTCGTTTTCGGGAAGGTACTTGCACTGCCGCGCTATCTCCACATACTTGTCCAGATCCAGCGGCGCCATTTTAGGAAGAACAAGCCGCGGCAACAGCAGCGGCGGCGGCTGTAGTAGCGGAGGCAGCGGCGGAGGCCGAAGCCGGAACCCTCCTTACGTCACGTCCGATCCGTGAGTGGCGTCTGCGAAGCGACGTAAAAACCCGACCCGCTTCTCTTCCGCTCCCTCTCAGGCGGAATTCCTGGCCGCGGATCTCCAAGAGAACCCGGAGTTCCTGCTGATAAAGCCTACTGGGACCCGTAGCTGTCTGCTGCGGGGAATACTGGGATTTGTAGTTTTTTAGTGAAATGCTCTTCCTCTCCTATCCTTGCAACAGAACCTCCGAAAAACCAGATGAGGTTTTTTTCTAGGAAAGACCACGAAGTGGTTAACTAAGAATTCCCTAGCTCTCACTCCTACCCTGTAAAGTATCTTCAGTTAAAGTTAGGGTTACTGTTACCGTCTTTCTAGGACTAGTGAAGACCTGGCCTAGACATTTGAAACAAACTTAACACTCCCAATTCTCCGGCTTGGAAAAAAAAGAAAGAAAGAAACATTAAAGCATTTCGTATGCCAAATTCTGTACAAATACTGGCACTTTTGTCCCCTGTTCAGTTCTTGTAAGACTGATAAGAATGCAAAGCTTGCATGTGTTACTTGCCTCAAATCTCAAAGGAAACAGAAAAGATGGAGCCTAGACTGGAAAACAGGCTACTGACTTAATTAACCGTGTGAATTCCAGGAGGGGGCAGGAAAGTGTTTTTGTTTGTTTGTCGTATCCCAGTGTCTAGAACAGCTCTTGACACCTACTATAGCTTTAACATTGGTCCATTTGACAACTGTATATATTGAACAGCAACAAAGTACAGATACACTCAGGCAGTTAGAATACCCAATGTCTGCAATAGACAAAAATCTCTATCCTTGGGACTGGAAAGATTTTTCAGTGATTAAGAGTGCTAGGTGTTCTTCCAGAGGATCAGACACCTTCTTCTGAGCAATGAATGCATGTGGTACAGAAATATATTTGCAGTCAAAATAAATAAAATAGTAAAAAAAATGTATTTTAAAACTCTGCCCTCAATTTGTAATTTACTTCTGCTAGAGATGAACAATAAATAGAAAATATTACTCAGAGCATGTTAGAAAGTGATAATTGTTAAGGAAAACATCCCAGCATACTAAAGAGGATGGATTGACACAGGATTAAGAATTAACCAATCAGCTGACCATAGTGCACCACATATTTGACCGAAGCACTGATGAGGCAGGTGGATAACTGTGGATTCTAAGATAGCCTAGTCTATGTAGCATATTGCAGGTTAACCAGAAGACCTTGTCTCAAAAAAAAAAAAAAAAAAAGATAAAAGAAAAATCAACAAAGTTGGAAGGTGTAAAGTAGTATGGAAGATATCTGATGCATTCCTAAGCATAGCTAGAGATTTGTGGAAGAGCCATGCCTTAGTGGCTAGAGATCAGAGGAAAAAAGGAATACATAGATTTAGTTTTCTTTTGATGTAATGGACAACTATTGTAGGATTTTTAAGCAGATGCAACATGATCAAACTTATTTGGATTTTTAAATTTTGTTTTCTTTGGTTGGCTTTGAGGCATCTCTTTAGCCTCTTGATTCCCATTTTAAAAACAGAATTCAAACATTCCTACAAGAATTTAAGAATGTAATTTCTAGTCTAATATGGTGGTTCCAACAATGTAAACCATCTGATAGTCCACTTTTTTTTTCTCTTAATATACCCCTCCAGCATGGCTTCTTGAGGTATCCAAACAAAAAGACCCAGGGCACACCAAAGCATTCTGGAGCTTCACTTCAGAGAAGTAATCACTGTCCAAATACATACTGGGCACATGGCAGAGCCAACCTGGCCCAGGTTCCCTTTCCAGAAGGAAAGCAGAGTCAGTGTATACCTCTGAATTCTTCGGCAGTCAGTGAGAGCTTCCTGATAATTCCAGGCAGTCACAAAGACTCAGGTGTTGGAAATATAATGGCAAAGGAGTGAGGAGATGCAGCCCCTCCCCCAATTCCACTTTGTCCATGAATTTTGGTTATATTTTCAAGTAGATAAATACATTTCTAAGATGGAATTGCAGCATTGTGACCCTTATCTGTAAATCCTGGCACTTATGTGATAGGGGCAGGAGGATCAGGAATTCAAGGTCATCCTTAGCTACACAGTGAGTTGTAGACCAGCCTGGGCTACATGAGATCTTGTGTCAAAATCAAAGTCCAAGTTCTCCTTTCACTTGCACTAGTACATTCTCTCGACAGCTGTGTCCTGGTATTGCTATCCCCATTCTATACGTGAGTAAACTAGGGTTCAGAGAGGGGACCAGACTTGTCAGACATTCCCCATTTAGTGTGGAGCTTGTGTTTGAAGCCAAGCTTGCCCTCTCCTGGTAAGGTACAGTAGCTCTGCTGTTTCTAGTCTGTTTTAATTCTATCCTCAGCATAAGAGTATGGGACTCTGATCACACATAGGCACGTAGGCGAGCCATCTCTGTTTTAAGAAAGTCACAGAGCACCTATAACTAGGACATAGATCACAGAGGATGCAGATGAAGTTGCCAACAGAGGTAGTCCATTTACAGATAAGAGCAATCACGGCTTTTACAGAAGACCAGCTCTAGGTCTCTATAGATACCCGACCACAACCCCTATGGAAGTCTTAAGATTCCTGTGTCACAGAGAGAAAATGCCCAAAGTATTAATAATTTCCCCCAAGAACATATAGTTGCAGTGAACTTTTTATTCCTCATCCTCTACAATAGGACCTCCTAGTTGTGGTTCATGTTTAATATCTCTGCTCAGCCTATGAGCTCCAGAAAGGCCAAGGATCTGTGGTCCGGAATGTGCTGTAACCACAAACGGCAATTAAGGAAATGAACTGTGTTAGGTGCTTCAGCTTGAACCAGCCTCAAACCTGCACAGGCAAAGCCTGGCATCCTGTGGCATGCAGGTAACCTCACTCAGGAGGCTGGAGCAGAATTCAAGGTCAGCCTGGCTTACCTGAGTTCCAGCCCATCCTTCTTTTTCCAAAGTCAATACTAATGACTGCTGTAACAAACTCTGTCTGCACAAGGAATTTGGTCATGGATCGGATGCTGACCAGTAAGCAGGATGGCAGACCTTCTTGGAAGGGAGGTGATGCTGGGGAGAGACTTGAGGAGCAAAGCTGTTGGCCTGATCATGCTTCAGGAACCTGGGTCCCCGGCCTATAGGTGGAGTCACATCCAGAATGAGCTAATTGGTGCTGGGTTGGAAGTACCCAGGCTCCGCCATCTGAGAGCGGATCCCTTTCCTTAATGAGCCTGAGCTGGGTGGACAGGGCAGTGTCTCTGGCCAGACATGTTAGTGGAAAGCAGGTAGCCATGTCTACCTGACCCTGACTTCTTTCATGTGAAGATGTGACTGAAAGAGGAGATGTAAAGGAAGTGACTAGGAAAGAACCCTCAAATATGAAGCTGCCAGTCCCACCTCTCTGGACCCATACATCTATTGCTAAATTATTGGTGCCTCCCACAGTATATGAACCATGAATGATGGGTTAGTGGTGTAAGTCTAATACAGGACATACACTAAGTACTGAGATACAGGGCTGAGCTTCCCATAGTACATAACCATGATGCTGCATTACTGGTGTGCATCTCCCATAGTACATTCACCATGAGTATTGGAGTTACAGGCATTTGTTTCCAGAGTACATGCACCAGGAGTACTGGGTTACAAGCATGAGCTACCAGTAGTACCTACACCATGGTTGCTGAATTATAGCAATGATCCCACCCCAGTCCATGCATCGTAAGTGTTGGGTTACTGTTTGAGGTTCCCACAGTCCCTGCAACACAAGTGCTGGGTTATAAGCACAGAACTCCCAGAATGCATTAAATCATGAGTGATGTTTTACTGGCTTGAGTCTCCAACAATACATACCCCAAGAATGCTGGGGAACAAGGGTCAGTCAACTTGACTCCATCTGGAATGAACTATAATCCAGAAATGGAGGGTACACTTGTGAGAGATTATTTTTGCTTGGTTTGAAGTGGATGAATCTACTTCTAGTCCAGACCTTTGTGGCAGGAAAACACACACCTCTGATCCAGATCTTGAGGCAGGAAGACATATTTTTAATCATGGTTACACTTTCTGCTGGAAGCCTACATAGACCATGGAAGAAGGAAGCCTTTGCTCATTGTCTGCTTTCCCTCACCTTGCCAGCATATCCATTCCTTCACTGGCATTGGAGCCTACTTCTTTGGGATTCCAGAATATATTGAAGATATATATATATATACATGCTCTGGAAGAAAACCTTCTCTCCAGTAGCCATATAGCTCACATTGCAAAAAATAAAACTGAAGCCCTCATAGTAAAGATAGCTGAATTACAGTGAAAATTTAGACACAGCCTCAGAGTGTGTTGGCAGTTAATGTAAAGGCATTAATTGGTAAAGAATGGTATTCTATAACTTTGGATGGGGATATGTGAAGAACCCTATTAAAGCAGAGAACTTTTTTTTTTTTTCTTTTTTTCGAGATAGGGTTTCTCTGTACAGCCCGGGCTGTCCTGGAACTCATTCTGTAGTCCAGGCTGGCCTTGAACTCAAAAATCCGCCTGCCTCTGCCTCCCAAGTACTGGGATTAAAGGCATGCGCCACCACTGCCTAGCTTGAAGCCGAGAATTTTGAATCTTCAGACTCTCAAGGGTTTATTCAACCTGAGGAAGTAGTACCCTCAACCCCAATCTTTGAGATATTGCTTTTTCTACTTTTGACTGAAGAAATTAATACTTCATTGTCTGCTAAGTCAGCAGTGGCTTTCTCTGAAGGAAATTTAAGACGAGACAATATTGATGTCCCTCAGGATCCACCAATAGTTGCCTCTAGACCTATAATCAAACTTAAGGCAAAACAGGCCCCTAGAGGGGAGGTAGAAAGTATTGTCCATGAGGAAGTGACTTACACTATTAATGTAGCTTAATGAATTTGCTATTTCATTCAAGCAGAAGTCTGAGGAATGTGTGTGGGAATGGATTTTTAAGGATGTGGGATAATGGTGGACTAAACAAAAGCTAGATCATTTTGAGTTTATTGAATGGAAATTCTCAGTTTAATATGGAAGCTCTCACATTAAAAAAAAAAATGTGTCAAAAGTCTCTTTGAATGATTGGTTGAAGCATATGTCAAAAGATGGCCTATTGAAAAGGAGTTAGAGATCCCTGCTATCCCTTGACTTAGTGTTGATGAAGGGAATATTAAGGCTCAGGGAAATTACACTGGCAGAGTGGGTACACATGTAAAACCTAATTCTCCATAATGGGAAGGCCCAGAAGACCTTCACTAATCCTACAGGACAAAATATGGTAAGAGAGGCACCAACACAGTGAACAGTTTTGGTATTGCCCTTTTTCTTGTGCCAGAACCTTAGGGTTGGAGATGCTGTTGCTCAATAGACAAATTAAATGCAGTGGGTTTTATTGGGCCCCAAGATAGAGGCCAGGTGGCAGCACTGAATTGCCAAAGGGAAGGTAATTGTAGTTTGTAGTGGTCAGCATTTATGAAACAATGTTTATATTGGCCTAATCTATAATGGTCACCATAAACAAAGTGAATTTTATGGTGGCATGAACCACATGGACCTTTGGTGCTGCCTCATCAATCATGGTGTTTCCAGGCATAAAATAGGGAAGAAGCTTACTGAAATTTTGTTTAATTTGTATAAGTGGAAAAATTCTCAAACAAATGAAAGAAAGGCTGCATTGGACTGACAGTCTTGGCTAGTGAATCAGTTTCCAGACTTGAGCCAGTTTGTAGAGCCAGACCTATCACTGGACTGACTATCTCAACCTGCCAGCCACCCAGGTAATAATATGGAGGCTTTCTATTTATTTATGGACGCTTGGCCTTAGCTTACTTGTGCCCAACTAGCTTGTGTAACTCATATTAACCTGTTTATACTAATCTATGTTCTGTCATGTTGCTCACTACCTTCTCTTGGTTTTGGCACCTGTTTCTTCTTCATGTCTGGTTGGCAAATCTCCCTTGCTTGATTCTTTCTCAGAGTTCCTCTGAAGTCTCATCTATCCTCTCTGCTTTGCTATAGGTTGTTTATCTCTTTATTAAACCAACCAGAATGTGATGGAGAAGATGTTTATAAAACACTGAAACATGTGATGCTTCACAAATACCAAAGTCTGGCCTGTACTCAAATCTCTGCCAGTACAAAAAAATAAGCATTTGAATAAGAAAAAGACAATCTTTACACAGGGCACAAGGATATCATCTGAGCATGTCCCCCTTTTAGAGTTCAATAAAAAGCTCTTCCTCTAACATCAACAAACTATATACAATAAGAGCAATTGTGAAAACTATGAGATAAGAATTGCATTCACAATGTCCAGTCCACTCATATTTGGCAACCTTGGAGAAAGTACTCACTATCTATCAGCTCTTGGTGAGTCCAAAGTTCTGTACCTAAATCACTTACTATCATAACTTGCAACTATTATCCTGAAAATACCTTTTCGACATTAAATCAATTTCTTAAATCCTAAACAGCTTAAGCTTATATGTGAGACTATAACTATCTAGTCGTCAATCCCATCAGAGACCTGAGAAGAATAAATGTTACCTGAGTAAACAGAAAGTACAGAGCAAGCAACTTCTAAAACTATAGAAATGACAGAGACTTTTGACTACCTCGACAGTCACCCAAGATTCCTCTGTAATGTTAGAGCATCCGTCTTTGGCCTTTAGGCCCAGAATATTTAACAGGTTTTTGTTTGTTTGTTTGTTTTTGTGAAGCAGGAATTTTGGAGGACTGACCTACTCTGTCTAAGCAAAGCATATTCAAACCTCCCACAGACAAGTTCTAGGAAAGCTAGTTTTATCATTTGCTGTCCAGTTTCTGTGTGATGGAAAGTACAGGGCTTAACTGAAGTCCTGACTAGAACAGTTTGTGAAGCTGGACCATCTTAGTTAGCCATTTTGAAGTTATTCTGGATACAGACTTTGGAGGAAACAGTTACTGAGGCAGTCTATGAAGCTAAATCACTTGGGCTACTTGTCTTCATTGGTGCCTGGTCCTTTTGCTCTGAAAACATACAAACTTTTTAAGGTAATATACACTTTTGCATTAACACATGTATGGAATGTGCAGTGTGCACAAATCAGCTAAGGATGATTCTCTGCTGTTTGTTTGAGCAGATGAAAGGCATCAAACTTCATATGTATGTTTGGACTGCATAATCAAACAGTAATATAAATCTCTATCCATGCCATTTGAAAGGATGGCATTTAATAGTAGGTCTTGAGGATTCTGTATCTTACAATATTTACTGACCACACAAAGACATTCATTGTTGAGGCTCGGTCTGTTGCTATGTATTGCAGTGCTAAATACTGGCCTCCAAGATTTGGTTGCCCCTAATGAGGAGATCCTCAGGAATGAGGAAATTCTCCCATATACCAAATGATGCTATGTAATCTTTCTCCTTAATTTAAAGCTTTTGGTTAAATAAAGATGCCTACAGCCTGTAGTTGGACAAAAGATAGGTGAGTGGGGTTTGGTTGCTGGGCTTGGGGGTCTGAAGCAGAGACCATGAAGAGAGGAAAGCAGGAGGAGAAGAAGGAAGAAGCTGATGGTGAATCATGAGAGGATGGCTATGGGGGATGGCCAGTTGGCGTAGGAGCAGCCCAGGTGGAACACGGCAAGTTATAACTTGGAGTTATTGACAGGGAAGTAGACCAAATAGTATAGAGCATTGATATCTACCCAGCTCTAGTGTTTTTAAAGCTTATTATAAATATAAATATAAAGGTTTTGTATCTTTTATTTAGGAACCCCTAATTAAATTTAACTTCAACAATTCATGTCTCAGCCAGTCTCAGAGCTGTTCTCATGAAGAGGGATCACTGTTGTGTTTTATATAACAGACACACACACACACACACACACACACATATATATATATATACCAGGACATGTTTGACAGAGCCAGGTATGATGAGGTGGGAGAAGTGCCTCAGCCAGCCCATGCTGAGTCATCCCTTTCTCCTGAGGTACCAGCCACAAAATGACAGGTATAGTGTAGAATAGAGTTTATTTAGGTCATGGGACGGGGAGTTGGAGAGGGAAGAGAGAGAGAGAGAGAGAGAGAGAGAGAGAGAGAGAGAGAGAGAGAGAGATATGCCAGGAACACATAGAGAGAGGGTAGGGAGGGGGAAGGGAAGAGAGGAAGAAAGGGGCCAGGGAGAGAAGGGGCAGGGAGAGTAGAGAGTAAGGAGGGGGGCAAACAGCCCCTTTTATAGTAATCCAGGCCTACCTCTCTGTTGCCAGGTAACTGTGGGTCAGAGCCTAGAAGGAATGCTAGCATTCAGCATATATGTTACTTATTTTGTTGTTTTTCTTGGTTTCTTCCTTCATGTCACTGCCAAGATTTCCAGGTCTCCTTGGGTCAAATCTAATATTTTCCACAGCTTTCCTTTTCCTATAGAAACGAAGGCATAATATCTCCCATAATGCAACATGTTTCTTGCCTTCCATTATGAAGTTAACACATCTTTAAAATATGTGGACAGGTTTAATTCAGCAGTTTTTTACCCACACAATCCAATGTATCTCAGTAGCTGTTTTTTGCACATTAGTATTTAAAAATGTTAAAGTTAATATAGTACTATGTAATATATCTCTATGGACCTTTGTTACTCCTTTCTGTTTAATAAGCATCTCTTTTAAAATAAGATTAGCTCTTTGTATGACTGCTTGTCCTGTAGGGTTGTGTGATATGCCTGTAATATGCATTATGTTGTAATATGCAAAAATTGTTTCATTTTACTAGAGACATATGCTGGAGCACGGCCAGCTTTAATTTGTACAGGTATCCTCATACTAGCCACAACTTCTAACAAATGTGTAATTACAGAATCAGCCTCTTCAGAACTTAAAGCAATTTCTCATTGAAATCCTGAATTTTATCTATGGTATGGTACATACTTTAATTTTCCAAACTCTGCAAAATGAAACACATGCATTTGCCAAATTTCATTTCTTTGGGTCCCTTTTTGGGTTACTTCCTGCAGCTACTGGAGATTGGCTATACAAAGAACAAGTAGGATATTTCCTTATAATTTCCTTGGCTTGTTGCCAAGTGGTAGAAAAATTTCTCTTCAAACCTTTGCTGATAACATGGTGTTTCTTATGAAATTCTGAGGCTTCTAGCACATTTCCTATTAATAGCTGATCAATTTCATCATTACATTGTGCTAGAGGGCCAGGTAGACCTATATGAGATCTGATATGTGTTATATACAATGGATGGTTTCTATTTCTGATTACTTGTTATAGTTGAATAAATAGTGAAGTTGATTCTAAACCTTCTGAAATAACTTCAGTGGTTTTGATATGTAAAAAAACAAGTATTTTTGAATACTGAGAAGAACTGTATTAAGAGACTTGGGAAAATCTAATAATACTATAAGAATGGCATATAGCTCTGGTTTTTTAACTGAACAATGAAGGCTCTGAGCCACTTTACTTATTTTTTTCTGACTTATAAGCTGCCTTTCCTGATTCATTTGCGTCAGTGTAGAATGTAGGGGCTCCACACATTGATTTCCCTTCTACTATATGAGGGAGAATCCAATTAGTTCTTTCTATAAACTGATGCCTCTCACCTGTGGGAAATTTGTTGTTAATCTCTCCAAAAAAATTACTGCAAGCTCTTTGCCAATGTTTATCTTCTGCCCATATGAGGCAATTTTAGCATTAGTAAAAGTACCACAATTGCTGCTGGGTCTATTCCTGTTAATTGATAAAGTCTCATTTTTCCTTTCAAAATCAATTGAGAAAACTTTTCTACATAGGTCTTTAATTTCTAACTCTGTGTGCTAAAAATATCCATTCTAAGATATGTTCTTTCTGCATTAAAAATTTCTGTGAGAGAATGAGTAGAAGACAAAATAACTAAAGTATAATCCAGCATTGGATCCATATGATCCACATGTGCATCTGTAATTTTTTTTCCTACCAGAGTCAATTCTTTTTGAGCCTCAGATAGTAATTTTCATAGATTATTTAAGTCTGAATCACCTTGAAAAGATTGAAATAAATTATTAGCCCTTGAATAATTAATCCAGTTATGTGTCTTAGCCAGTTAATATCTCCCAACAATTTTTGAAAAAAGTTTCTAATTGATCTCTCCTGATTTGTACTTCCTGTGGTCAAGTTTTCTGTAGACCTACCTTATATCCTAGACAATTAATAGAATCTCCTTTTGTATTTTTTCAGGAGCAATTTCTTGTTGAGGCCTGCTCAATTTAACCTAACTGGCCATTTTGTATTCAATCTCCATTTTGCATAAAAGGTGAAATTAAGTTCAGGTTCTCAGACTCTACTCAGAAGTAATTATTCGTAGTTGACACTGAAAATTAAAAAGTCATAACACTATAGTTTTATTACATATGCTCTGTTATTTCAATGCTCTGAAACTCCACTCCTATTTACCACCAATCTACCACCCCTTTTACTTCACTTAGGACCAATCTGCTTAAAAGTTAGCTGATGTTACTTTGTCTAGTTAGCTAAAATGTATTACTGCCTTCACCCTTGCTTTCTGAATGTCTGAACTTGGTTTTTCTATGAATAGCCTATTCTAAGAAGAGTCTGGTACCACTGTTAGGCTCCTGAGTCCTTTTTAGTGGTTCTGATTGATCAGTCTTGGGGTGTGTATTCAATAAACTATCCTTGCTTAACTGAGATCAGTGTTTGTATGGTTTGTGTGGTGATTACTGAACCCTAACATTTGTAATCTCCAGCAAGGCAAAATTCTCCTTACTTCAAACATTTTTTTTCTGAGATATCTGTGTCTGAATCAGCCAGTAAGATATCATCCATATAATGGTAAATTAAATATCGAGGAAATTGTCTACAAATTATTTCTAATGGCTGATGTACAAAATATTGACATGAAATAGGACTGTTTAACATTCCTTGTGGCAAGATTTCCAATGATATATCTTCATTGGACAACTATTGTACATAGATACTGAGAAAGCAAACCTTTCCCTATCATTATCATGCAAAAGGATTGTGAAAAAGTAAACTTTTAAATCAATTTAAAAGAATCTAAAGGGATTCCAGATTAAAGGAACCCAAAGACTGAATAACTTCACTGATTGCTCTTAGATTGCCAACATTCTCTATTTTCTAGATTTCTTTTCAGTGACAAATATAGGAGCATTCCAAGGGCTGGTGGACTCTTCCACATGTTGAGCTTCCAGATGATCTTGGACTACCTGTCTAGTACCTGTGTTATTTAAGGGCCTTTGCTCTACCCAAACAGGCTTGTCAGTTAACCAGTTGGGTGGTAGGGCAGTTGGTGTTCTATCAATAATGGCTTCCCCATATATAGTTGAAGAGCCATCCTCTGCCATGCCTTGTTTATGAACAACCTGGACAGTCTTTAATAAAACCTTTCAATATCTTTCTCAGAAGTATTTTTTATTTTATGGCTTATTTCTGAGGTTGAAAGAATGTTAATCTGTGTCTTCCATTACTGCAACAAATCACATCTCCAAAAATTTGTGGCTATATTAGCTACATAGGCTTTCCTATTTGACCTTCTGGCCCTATGTACTTAAGCCATATCTAACTTTTTTTTTTTTTTTTAACCTAGGATAAAGTTCCAAGCCCTAGAAACTGAATATCTACTTTCCAAAGAAAGCAATCAGGAGGCCAGAATTTTAGTGAAATTATTGTTACATCTGCTCTTGTATCTACCAAATTTCAATTTCAATATAATTTATAAATATTTGTAGATTTTGACCTCTGATCATCGATAGCAGTTTGCCAAATTACTTGTTTTGAGGTCTCTCCTGAATTTTCTGTTTTATCTACTGAAGTTGCTTTGACTTTGGTATCTGAGCTATTAATGGCTATATTCAGTGCTGTTTAATTGCTCTGTGGATGAGTTCAGGTCTTCTACTGACCTGAAATTGAATTTGATATTGTGGCCTATGAAAGGCTCCCTAGGGTGTTTCCCTGATAAGGGGTTACCTTGTTTATCCTTTGTTGACCTGTATTCATTAGTCTAATGCTGGCCTTTATATCTTCTGCATATTCTAGAAAGCTCAGGTGTTCTTTCTGAGTCAGCTTGGCTCTACCTACAATTTCTTTTAAAATGACCTTGCTTGCCATAGCCAAGACATTTGACAGTTGATTTTTTCCTTAAAACCTTTAGAGATTACTTCTTCTATTCAAGTTGCATTGTAAGTATGATATCTAATATTAGCTGTATTTCTAATCCATTCATCTACTGATGCTGATCTTACCTTTAGAAGCTTCATCACATTTTTTTTTTTTGCATTCAGTATTAACATGTGTGAAAGCCAAAGAGTCTGAATCTGATATTCTTTTATTTGCAGCTGAAGTCAAGCTTTGTTAAAAAAAAAAAAAAATCAGTGAATGCTTCTTTTGGACCTTATATAATTTTAGTAAATGATTCAGACCTTTTACTTGTTTCTTCAACCTTGTGTCAAGTACTTAAAGCTGCCATATGACACATTGCCAAGGTGGCATCATCATATTCAACCTGCATATTGACCTTCACCTAGCAATTGATCTTGTGAAATACAAGCCCAATTTCTAGCCCAATTTCTCTGTTTTATCTCCTTAGTTTCTTCCTTCCATTATGATCACCACTATAACTGAGGACCAGCTTCTAATATTGCTTTTATTATATTTTTCCAGTCTTGGGGGATTGTTGAGTTTTAAATTGCCCAAGAATTTAATATATGCTCATGCATGGTAGGCTTTTGTCTTAATTCCTCTGTTTCTGTCTGAGTATCTTTCTCATTTTTATTTATAACTATTTCTCATTTCTATTGTAAGGCTTGTATCTTATCAATCCACTTTTCATATTTTTTTTTCTGTATCTCTACAGCTTTTTTTTCCCTTTGAGAGGGCACAGAAAGCCACTATGGCTATTAAGAATAAAATATGAAATACCAAAATGATAGTAATCATAATTGTTATTAAGCCAAACCCAGTTAGGTACTAGGCCAATTTCAGTTAAGTCATTACTTTTTTCATTTTCTGTTTATTTTTAAACCATCTAAGGTAGCACTATATAGGGTCCTAATGCTCATGTATTATGACATTTCTCATCCTCATGTGGATTATTCTTTCTAATATTACTTAATTCTCTCCTTAAGGACTTTCTAGGTATCTTTCCAAGTCTAATGGCTTCTCAGTTTCTCCTGCTGGATCTGCAGCTAGCCTGATTCCTGCTCATGCTATGTGCTTGCTGCCTGGCATTTTTATGTCTAATTTTTCTCTCCATGTACTTTTGCCAGGCACTGGAGTGCCAAATGTAAAGTAGCAGCTCAATGTCTGACTCTGTGTACTTTTGCTGGCTAGCCTTCTGCCCCTCATTGAGGCACCAATGTGTAACCATTTAAATTATCTGGTATTTATACCAAAAAAGACACAGGAGGCATAAACTGACTTAAAAACCTGCTAGCTCAGCAAGGTAACTTTATCTTCTGAAGTATATATAAAATATCTATTTACAAACCTGATTCTACAACTAAACTACAGCTCTTTAGAAATCTTTCTGTGTCATTCTACCTAGCTAGTCTACCTTTCTCTTGAGTTCCTCCAAACCTAAGAGGACTCCTTAGCTCTCTTTCCTTGAATATTGTTTTACTTGTGTTCTGCCAGCTGCTTCTCTGTTGTTCCTGTAAACCCAAAGAGGAAATACCTATCTCTTACCTGGATCTCCTTCCATAAGGCTCTTCCAAGTCAAAACGGAGAGGAAGGAAGGGAGAGAGGGAGGGAGGGAGGGAAGAAGGGAGGAAGGGAGAGAGCTAGCAAATGTCCAGTTGCTTATAAAAGAAGTCCCTAGGTGCTCCCCTACACACTTGGCAGGCTGAACATGTCACTGTTATGGTGGTGGGCCTCCAAGCCATGTCAGTAGGAGCAGAACCATTTTACCTTTACAGTGGAGCAGCTTAAGACCATTCAGCTGACTTTGCTTCAGGTCATAGAGAAAAGAACACAAGCAATTTGCTTTAAAATAGCAGGATCTTTCCATTCTTTAGCTTTTGTATTTATGAAGGCTTTTAGAGGCACACCCAAACTGCAACTGACAAATGCAATATATATTTAAGCTTTTATATTTTGCTAGCAATTAGGTTTTCTATGTAGAATAACCAAATATCCTGTAACACGTCTCAGCTAGAGGAGTGCAACAGTGGGCCCTGATCATGGAATCCCCTGGTCTTACCATGTTCCTCACCATCCTGAAGCAGCTGGCCTGATAGAAAGAGAGAATGGCCTTTTGAAGACACAGTTACAGTACTAACTAGGTGGCAGCAATCTGGAGGGCTAGACCAGGGTTCTCTAGAAGGGAGTATATGCCTTGAATCAACATCTAATATATTTTACAGTTTCTCCCACAGCCAGAATCCACAGGTCCAGGAATCAAGGGGTGGAAATGGTAATAGTTCTACTCACTATCTATCCTTGTGACCCACTAGGAAAATTTTTGCTTCCTGTATGGAGTTCATTTTTCATATCCCATTTTGTCTCTACCCAGAAATAAGGTCACCAGCCACTTGCTACTTTGCTCTTGAAACTAACCTGCCTGACTGAGATGCTTTAAGGCTTGAAGCTGTAGCCTCCAGCTAGCACCTCAAAGTGACACAGCAGAGGGGTGCTAGAGAAAGCAGCCTTTGTCCTGTCTCAGCTGGAATTGCTCAGCTCTAAGTTGAAGTTTTGGGGAGCAAAGGGGAGGGGGACTTACTGCTGCCCTTTGTTCTCAGTACTTACGTGACTCTCAGAGCATGTTCACATGGTAATAGCTCACTGTGAGTCTGCACATAAATTCAGTCATAAATTGAATAAGAAGTTATAACAAAATGCCTATGTGCATATACACTAGGAACAATTATCTGGCTTAACTTTCACCATTTGTTATTAGCTTGCAGGGTCATAAAAAGTTTAAGACTGTAACTAGGCCATCCTTGAAGTTTTGTTTGGACAAACCCAGCCAATATCTCCTGTTTTTGTTCCTGGAGTCCTGTGGTATATATCTTTTCTTCTTCTTCATCTTCGTCTTCTTCTTCTTCTTTGATTTATTTATTTATTTTATGTATATGAGTACACTTTAGCTGTCCTCAGACACACCAGAAGAGGGCATCAGATCCCATTACAGATGGTTGTGAGCCACTATGTAGTTGCTGGGAATTGAACTCAGGACCTCTGCCACAGGAGTCACTGCTCTTAACCTCTGAGCCATCTCCCCAGCCCAGTGTACACCTTCTTTATGACCTTCAGTTAATGGTTTCTGTAACCCTTTGGAATGTGCCCTGAGTTTTAGAAGTCTGCTGTTATCTCAGAAGTAATTAAACAGTCCTGTTACAAAAGGGACTTGAATGTCTCTATCTCTGTTGCTATTCTGAATAATGGTAACCCTTGCTTGCTAGATGCTTCTGTAGAATAAATGCTCAGAGTCTGGGGTCTTTCTTCAGTGAATTTTGGACCCTTACACCTGTTTCCAAAACCTTAAGTTCTAGGAGTTTTGGTTCCAGAGAAGATAATATTCTTTCTAGGAGCCACAACAAATATTCCATTAAACTTGAAGCTCAGACACCACTCCGCCCCTTGTCAATTTGGGCTTCTAATGTTCTTAAGCCAACAGACTAAGAAAGGGATATCAGTGTTATTGATCCAGATTACTATAAGGAAATTGGATTGCTTCTCCACAATGGAGGTTAGAAAGATTCTCTCTGGAGTGCCAGAGATCCTTTAGGGTGCTACCATGTCCTGTGATTAAAGGCAAAGGGAAACTACAACAGTCTAATCCAGGAAGGATAACAAAGGGCATAGACCCTTCAGGGATGAAGGTGAGGGTCACTCATCCAGGAAAAGAGACAAGACCTGCTGTAACTTTAATTATTTCAACCCTTATTTTTAATGCTTATTTTTAATAGTTCTTAAATGCTTTAACCTCCATTTTAGCCCACCACCTATTAGAGGTAGTGGAAAAGAAAGGATATGGGGGAAGTGAACCTGTTTAGAAAGGTTCTTTGGAGCAACTCCCATCTGTGTTGTCTGGAAATCAGCAGTTCAGTTCACAGGTTAACACCGGCCACTCTATCCACACTCACAAATACTTCACTGATGTATCAGCAGTCCAGTTCAGTAGGGGTGTGATAGCAAACACTGAATCAGTAACAATGGCACTACCCAGCAGAGACAGCCAGGCCTCAGCCTCTGCATGAGTCAGCAGGAGGAGAAGTTCTCTGCTGTGCCTCTCTCATCGAAGTGAGGATCAGTGAAGACTCGAGACCAAAAAGAGTTGCACAGCTAGCTGTACCAGCAAGCCAAGCTCAGCCTCAGTCACTGTCCATAGAGGCCTATTTATACCATCCAAATATCATGTGTCCTCCATGGGTCTTGCCTCAGCACGTGTGTCTGTCTCAGCTGGTGTCACTCTGCTAATCAGCCTGAGTCGCAGGAAGTAGCAAGAAATTGCAGCACAGCACCAGAAGTTTCATGGTGCATTTCTCTCTTTAGTGATCCAACAAATTGAGCTCAACTACTCAGTGTAAGGCAGACCAATACATGAGTGTTGTTACCCTTCATCACATGTCCTTTCCTGTGCTTGCTTTAGCAGGACATCCTTTTCTTGTGTCTGCCTTAGCTTTTTACCTGTATCCAGTTCAGAAAAACATTCCTTCACATGTTTGCTCCAGCAAAACACCATCCAACACAACTGACTCTCCAAAGAACCCTTACATTTCCACTTCAACCCTCAGAGGTGCTTGCTGAGCATGGAGGAAAATGGAAGAGGTAAGGTCAAGTAACCAGTTACAGAAAAGAAAATTATAGTTGACATGAGTGTTTCTGTTGTATTTTGTTAAGAATATTTCTGTACAGATAATTTTTTTCTTTTAGTTTCTTTATCATGTGATGTAACATCAATTAAGAGAATATCCATGGTTATCATATTTAAGTTTGAGATACTAAAGGAATGTCCCCCAAAAGATATTGCTACCTATTCTAAATTTATAATGTGTTTGTAGTTATATGAAAGACATGTTAGGCATAGTTATGACCTGGGTTAAATATATATTGCATTTGTGTTTGTACATATGATAGTTATGTTTATGTGTTATTATGACCTGGTTATTGTTTTCATTTGGGAATTAATCATGACTTAAGTAGATATGAGTGTGTATCAAATTGACAATGTGTTATATACTCTTGGTTGTCAACTTGACTATATCTGGAATGAACTACAATCTAGAAATGGAGGGTACAATGTGAGAGATTATTTTTGCTTAGTTTGAAATGGTGGATTTACTTTTTTTTTTTAATCATTAGATTCACTTACATCTCAAATGATATCCCACTTCCCTGTTACCCCTCCACCAACCTCCCTATCCCCCATCTGCCCTCCCCCACCCACCAACACTCTCCTGCCCTACAGTGTCCCACGCTACCGTCTCGCCAGCAAGAACGACGTGTCACACAAAGGATCCTTCTGCAGTAAAGCTTTAATGCATCTTGAGAGGGAGAGCATAAGCTTGCCACGAGTGGAGACCCCGAACAACAGAACGCCCGTCCCTTATATAGGTCACAGCGCTTGCCTGGGATGCGGAGCTTCCCCATTGGCTCCCGCACATCAGGCCAGATGCCGCCACGAGAGAGGCTGAGACTCTGAGGTGGAAAATTACCAGGTACATGCACACTAGCCTGTTTACAACTTGTCCTCGGCCGGATGTAGGTGCCATCTTGTAATGGCGAATGTGGGTGCGACTCGGGTGGCTCCCCACATCTCCCCCTTTTCATTTCTGTAAGCAAAGTAGGACACTCTTAAGAGGGCGGAGACAGAGGTCAAATCCCCTGACCAAAAGGCTGGGCCTTGTACAGGAGACGACCCCTAAGCTCATGCGCGCCCGAGGTCTTCCTGACCCGCCCAGTGCCGTTTTTTAGAGGGAGGAAAACTAGGGCACTCAACCCTCATGTAGATGACATATCTCCCAAGGCGGCCCACAATGATGATCGCCTTGTGCGATGCTTTGCTCGACATCCCTCAAGAGCTGCTCAGACCAAACACTCTACCCAGTGCAATGAGACTAGACTCACGGGTGTGCAAGAACTGTCTGGCTGGCGACCTACTGCTATTGCTTAAGCATGGACAGCCAAACACCGGCCGGGGCTCCTTGTTCTAAGGCAACAAGCGCCTGCGCAATGACCACCTTGTCTCTTTTAGTCTGGGCCCTGAGTTTGCAGATGAGCCATAGGAGCAACACCAACCCACAGCAGAGCGCTGCTCCAAACAATCCCACCCCCACCCATTCCTTGAAATAAGAAATTGCTGAGGAAATCCATGAAGAGAGGCCCTCTGTCAAGGACAGGTCAAGACGGGTGGAGTTGATCTGAATAATTGCTGTCCGCAGTTCTCGCAAGGTTTCATCAAATTTAAGGGTCCAATTCTGTAACATATACTGTGAAAGACTTTTAGACAGGTTAGCTGCTTTTGTAAATCTGTCATATTGTATGGAAGTAACACAGAGTCCTGGCAACTTTTGTTCACAGCCCAATTGCGCTAGCTGCCAAAGGACATCCAGTTGTTCTTGAATAAGATCAATGTGCTGGTTAACCAGCATTAGGTCCCCCTGGACTTGAGTATTGGCGGATACCTGTCTGTCTAGAGCTAAGGTGGCAGCTGCAGACAACTCATTAATGGTATTGGCGGTCTGCATCGTTCCAGAGAGCGCAAGGGCCGACGCAGTGACGGCCCCTGTAACCGCAGCCGCTGCCACCACACCTATGATAATAGCAGAGATACCAAAGTCTCTTTTCTGCCTGAATACGGTCTGATCCACCGCAAAAGGACCTTGGCCAGTTAACATATCAAAGGTCCAATCTCTCTGT